>JAPDVR010000007.1:12255608-12278108 GCA_026230005.1 Gila orcuttii | reverse complement strand
AAGTTGAAAAGAACAGCATTTATTTGAAACATAATCTTTTTGTACAATTAATTAATTAATAAAATGTATTAATTTCTTCAATTTTTTGTTTTGTTTTATTATTCCAATTGGGAATGACTGCACTTTAAAAAAATTATATGATCAATAAGTCGTGACAAAATATGTTTTTACATTAAACTCATCAAAATAAGTAAAGCAATTTTATATATTTTTAAGTCAGTTTAATGTAATTTAAGTTGAAATGACTTATACAGCCAAGTTGATGGTACTAAAAAATTGAAGGCATGAACTTTTATTACAGTGTGAAGTTTAACCCCCGTCACAGGAACTAATGCAGGAGTATTTTCTGTGAAGCGTGTGTGAAGCATTAATGCTGTGGCATTCAGTTCGTCTGAATGTCCTCTTCCCTGTCTCTTAAAGGTCAACACACCTACTCAAGAGACACCAATTTACCTCTCGAGTACATTAGAAAGCAGCTGCCCGCGCCACGCACATTTACACACTAAAACCCCCGGGCCAGACAGCCTCGTGTAAATCAAATAACCCGCATTCAGGTAGAAGGAAAAAATGTCAGCTACTTAAATAAAGGTTAAATCTCAAAAGCAAATCTCCAGTTAATTGATTAACTGCTACTGTATGCAACTGTGTAATCAATTGAGTTTGACGCTTTCTCGGAAAGAGAGATCAACCACTTAATGTATAACAAATACAGAAAGACATTTCAATGGCTTATTACACTGCCAGTCAAAACATCAGACAAGTAATGGATTAGCTTTTAGACAAATAAGAATTGGGCCTATGCACACTGTAAAAGATTGTTGCTGCCTTACATTTTTTAAGTCCCCTGTAGTCAATAATTGTATCCCTTAAAACTCATCTTTGATCACCAAAATCACACATTTAAATGTTTTTTGCTTGAAAAAAAATTCTTCATGCCTTAAAATAGCTTGAATGTAACTCGACACCCTTGCCTCAATTAGTATGAATATGCAAATAAGCCCCGCCTCCACTCACTCACTCAGCTCAGAGATCCACTCGGTGACGATCACACGTTGATCTGATTGGTTACAAGTTGTTTTTGACATCAGAAACACCAGCGATTTCAAACCGTGTTTTTGAGACTGTCTTTGGTTCACTGCAGTTTTAAGGAGAAAATACTCAGCAATGGTGTTGACGTATGAATTTACTCATGGTTTGTCTTAAAGCATATTAAAAACAGCACATATAATATTATATGACATATAAACAACATTAAAAGCTGGATTTTCACAACAAGGGGACTTTAAGTTCAATCAGCTTGGATTTTTAAGTAATTTCAATTTAAATTACATTAAACTAACTTAAAAAAAAATTTGAATCTTGTATAATATTGATCATCTAATTTTTATGGATTGCAATAAAAAATGTGTAAAGTGAAATCCTTCAGTACTGTAAAAGCACTCCAGGATGAAGTTGAGCTGGAATCTAGACAAAGAAGATCAAAATCAGATTTCACATTTTTTGTTCACTAAATTAATATAATTCTTCCATTTGGGTTATTTATTGATGACTTTACTAATATTAAATATTGAAACCTCCAAACCTTTGACTGTCAACATTTATTTTTCTAAATTGTAAATAAAACAGGATATTAATATATATTAATATAATATTAATATATTACTATATTACAAATTTTCACGTTTAATTCAACGTGTCTCTTTCCATTTCTTTGTAATTTGTGAAATTTAGCCTTCTATCAATTACAGTGTGAAATTTGTTTCAAAGCAAAATCCTAATTGTGCTTCTGTATTTTTCAACATGTAGCATGACAGAACTATATAAACAATATAGCTAATAAGAAGGTATTTCCATCTGATATCATCGCTTTACCGTGGTACCGCCACAAAGACAGAGAGAGACCATCTCTCATAAAGTCTTCATCACAGAATATGTCTCTCTCATAAACATGACAAATACGGGCCTCGTGATGTTTTACAGTGGAGGAAAGAACAGAGCAGAGAGAGAGAGAGAGAGAGAGAGAGAGAGAGAGATGTGTGTGTTAAAGTCTCCCGAAACATCACTCGCCCTGCCCGGCTTTGATCTTCCTACCGTAATTACACTCACATCCAAACGAGCATCCAGACTCAGACTTCAAACATGCACATGGACACATTCTCACACACATGCGCTCTCAGGCTCAGCTGTACACACACACACACACACACACACAAAACCATAAAGTGCTGCGTAAAATGGTGAGCTTCAGGGGGAAAGTTTGTTTCTGAAACAGAATGTTTAGTCAGGTAATCTATATTTACTGATTTTACTATTTATTTTAGTCACAAATATAATTTAGTATTACTAAATCAACCTGAATATATTAGATTATTCCAATAAAAGCAACATTTAAGTTATGTGTTATATGTGACAAAAACCTGCCTTTTGGGACATCATCAATAGTAAAATCATAAATAAATCATAAATAATGTTTAAAAAAAGAAAGAAAGAAAGAACACAATTAGCGTTCCTCTTTAAATATGATGAGCTTTATACAGTAGGGACGCATCCGAAATCAAATACTCTCTAGGTACTTATTTTGAATAAGTAATTACTTCATGACCGCTAAAAAAGTATGTTCTGTGTTGAGTGTAATCCAGACGTACTACATCCTCCATGTTGTCATTATCATGTGACCAACCAGTGTCAGTTGTGTCGCTTCACTGCCATTCACAAATCCTCTCCTGTGGCCTCATGGGACAGTAAAGTGACCATCCACACTTCAGGATCTCACCGGAGGTCATAGGTCATCCCGGGCCTTTTTATGAGCACTGTGAATTCAGACACACTTCTTGTCATGTATTGTTTATCACCTTCTATATAGTTGGTAAGTATGGGATTTCAGATGCAGGCTTTGTGTGTGTTTGTGTTTGTGTGTGTGTGTGTGTGTGTGTGTGTGTGGTTCAGGAATTCCCCTACGTTATGGGAACAAAGTGTCCCACAAAGATGGCAATATCTGAAATCTTAGTCCTTGTGGGACATTTTTTGGTCCCCATGAGGAAAACAGCTTATAAATCAGATTAAATGATATTTTGTGAAGATGTAAAAATGCATTTAAGTTTTATGATGGGCAGGTTCAGGGTTAGGGATAGTGTACAGTATAAAAACCATTATGTCTATGGAAAGTCCCCATAAAACACAAAAGTGTGTGCGTGCGTGTGTGTCTAAGCTTGAGAAATCTCTTAAATTATATGTGATATCAAGAGAGCATGGTGGCCATGGCCAATATAATTTCTATAATTTATAAAATATAGAAACTGTAGCCTACCAAATGAGACATTTACATACTTAAAATAAACTGACAAAAATAAAAATAAAATATTTACAAAAATAAACTGACACTTATTTCACAAAATATTTATTCAAAATTGACTCAAATATATCTGAAAAAAGTGGGCCTTATTCATTAAACACAAGCAGAATTAATGTATGTGTTCTTCTGCAACTCGTCACAGCATGATTTTATAAACAACTAAAACAGAAATGCTTTGTACGTACATTTAGGAACAGATAGCCTACAGTTTTGTCTGATTAATGGGCTGATTTCACTACTTCCTTCTCTGCAGGGAACATGCTACTGTTTAGCAAGCAAACAAACTGAGTCTCTCACTGTGACGTGACGATATAAACACTCCTCATCCACAAACCTCACACTCTCACCTGCTCTGGGACTGAAGCAGACTGTGCTGCCGGATCACATGATGATCAGGCCAGCCCAATCTCACAGGAAAACACAACTATTTCATGTTAAAACGTACAATGTTTAGAACAAAGACGCAAGAAAGTCCTTCCTCCTTAACCGTCACTGGGGTGCGAGCAGATCAGAAATAAAAGGGAACATAAAATTCAAACAAATTAGCCACCAAATCGCCAAAATGTGAAATAGTTATGAATTAGCATGAAATTGTGTTGAGGAAAAAAACTATTCCCACATCAGAAAGTATAGGTTATGACTGGAATGAAATACTAGTATGCATATTGAAGAGTGTTTACTGTATACTGCCTACTGTGTTTATTATGTGAAACAGTATATAGTAGAATTAACATGGTCGAGACTGAAGTGTGCAACTATGTTGGGTTACACTTTATTTTTAGGTGTCATTGTTACAGTGTAATTATATATTTAAGTACTGAGTAATATTAAACAACTACATATACTTACTATAGGGTTAGGGTAGGATTAGGATTTGGTTGAGGGTTAGTTGCATGTAATTATGCATATTTACTGTTATTACTATGGTAAGTACATGTAAGTAACAAGGACACTGTAAAATAAAGTGTTACCGGTTTGGTTTAGGATTAGGATTAGTTGCATGTAATTATGCTTACTACAGTAATTACATGTAACGTGTAACAAGGACACTGTAAAAGAAAGTGTTACCCAATGTTGTCAATTCATTCGTTATTTTGGATTTTAATCCAAAAATCTGTGTAGAAACTTTTGGCGTTCTGATCAGGTAAAGATTCACGAAGAAGATTCCTCCAGTTCATTTTTCACACTGAACAAGGCGCTCTTCTGCATACTGCACATTTTGACCAAATGTATGTAGTAGGTGACTTGTATATTACTCTATGCCTATACGGCAAATTCACACACTGTGCAAAGTATCATATTTTCCAGAATGTAAGTTATTTTTTTAACCATTTTAAATATGCTGTGACTTATAAAATGCAATTGACCCTTCGCTAAGCCCCGCCCTCCTTAGTTACTGTTGCTACGCCTGTCAAGCTTTCGCGTCTAGCACATATATTACAGTGCACCGGTGTCAGACATTCCCAATGAGATAATTACTAATTTTTGGCGAACATGTGAAATATCTGAGATAGCAAGACAAAAGGGACTGCAGTATGCATTCGAGGGATATATCCACGACATAATACGCAACCGATTAGAGAATAATTTAATAAAAATTGAAGATAAAGCCTATAGTTGCAGCAGCCGCCGCCTCATACGCTGACCATTCACATGGGAAACACACAAATCGAGGAACAGCTATGTTCGTGCACAGCAGGGTAAGTGAAATGTGAAAATAATCTACTAATTATAAATCAAACAGTTTATCCATAAATCTTGTGGAATAACACTAACACCATGAGAGCCGCGATCGGATTGGGTTAAAGTTACTCAGTCAGGGGTAGTAGGCCGTCGATTAACAAAATGCTGAAATATATTTTAAAGTATGTCAGTGAGCCTCCCTCTTGTCTTTAAACGTCTTATTTTACGTTAAAACATGTGCATTGTGAACAAAGAACCGTAATTATGTCCAACTTCCAAGCAATATGTGTTTTTGTTAATCCTGTGGACATGTATATGTGAATGGGGTCTCCCACACTGCTTGATCCACACACATCATTTCTCCCCTTGGCTTTTAGATTTTCGGGAAGGAAAAAAAATCCTCTCCCCCGTCCAAACTTTTAGGATACTGGGTATCAGATTTGCACAATCCATACGCACAACGCTTCGGCATGTTTCCCTCGCTCGAAAGCTTGCCAGACCTCCCGCGCCTAATTACGGTTGCTAAGACACGATTGGCCAGAGGCGGTTTTCGGGCGTGGCTTAGCGAAGGGTCAATTGACGTCAAGCACTTAAAACATGCGAAAAAGTTTATTTGTATAGTGTATTTCACTTTAAATAATTTAATTTAGGTTGGGTGTTTATAATAAATAGCACAATAATTTATTTTTGTTTTATTCTTACATTTTTCATTTCTGTTCTGAATACCGTTAAACTTTAAGTCTCCCTTTAGTCAATCATTTTATCCCTTAAAACTTATCTTTGATAATCAAATTGACATATTTAAAAAGGTTTTTTTATTTTTTATTCTTCATGCCTTAAAATAGCTTGAATGTAACTCTACACCCTTGCCTCATTTGCGATTTTATGATTATGCAAATGAGCCCCGCCTCCACTCACTCACTCAGCTCAGAGATCCACTCGTTGACGATCACACGTTGATCTGATTGGTTACAAGGTAGTTTGTGACGTCAGAAACACCAGCGATTTCAAACCGTGTTTTTGAGACTGTCTTTGGTTCACTGCAGTTTTAAGCAGAAAATACTCAGCAATGGTGTCGACTTATGAATGTGCACATGGTTTGTCTTAAAGCATATTAAAAACACCACATAGACATATAAACAACATTAAAAGCTGGATTTTCACCTCAGAGGGACTTTAAATGATTTTTTTGTGAAAAATAAATAAATAAATAAATAAATAATACAATGTTTATATTATACATTATTTTCTAATGCAATAATAAAATGTGATTTATACACCGATAACTTCTCTCAACAATGCAATTCTGACTCCGTGTGACTTATTCACTGTAAAAAATAATTTGTTGTTTCAACTTAAAAAAGCAAGTGTTCATGCTGCCTTTTAATTATCCAAGTTGTTGCAACTTCACATTTCAAGTTGACTAAACTTAAGATTTTAAGGCAGCACGAACACTTCCTTTTTTCAAGGTAAAACAACAAAAATAAATTCAGTGTAGTCAGGTGTGACTTTTTTTTCAGAAAATACGATATGCATACTATGAAAATAAAACGAGTAATACGATACTATTCCATTCCAAACACATCCTTAAACCAGAGCAAAGGCCTAACAGAAAGAGCGTCACAGGAATGTTGTGGTCCGTTTCAGTCATTTCAGAAATGTTCGATACACTTACAAACATGTGAAAATAAGAATAACATTACAGCTGAATGGCCATTAACAAACTGACCGGACGGCTTTAGAGCTCATTCAAGATATAGAAACAGAGCTAAACATCAGGGACACACAAAGGAGAGAAGAAAATAAATAATGACTTTACAACAGCCCTCTTTCTCTCTAGCTTGTCTTAAAGGCTGAGATTGCAAGTTATCTCGGGGACTTGTGGCGTCTGAGAGGCAGACGCTGCCATTAGCAGCCGGAGAGTGGTGTTTATTGTCCAATTAGAGGCAGGCAGATCTACCTGTAATCTCCTCTACAGGTGTGAGCCTCCTCTGGTGCCCCGGCCATGGGAAGCCAGTCCTCAGCTGTCAGAGACCAACTCTTTGATCTGCACATTGTTCGAGAGCAAGAAATGCCTGGAGCTTCTCCGGCTCTGAGACTTTACCTTTCCGCTACAAGCGCTCAAGATTTATTGCGCTGTGAGACACACACAGACATGAAGATGCCTTCCTGTCGATGACGGATGCTCCTGAAGTCGTGAGTCATGCGATTTATTCGTTTCGTCTGACAGAGACAGAGCTGTGTTCCCCTGCGAGGAGCGTTTGATCAGTCATAAGTAAATCATTTCCTTTGGCTCTCAACACTGCTGCCAGACTGAAAAACAAATATGACAATATAATTTACTAGAGACAGGGTAGTGCTGCTGACATAGCAGAGGAGAAAACAAGCATTCCTTGTACGACTTAAGCACCGTGTCTCATTCTGTGTCTAGTTCCCTACGTCATGAATCAGTGGGACAGTGCAGTGATGACGCACTGTAGGTTGGCATCACCCTGGTTCCCTCGACAAAAACCCCAAAGGATTTTTCCATTGGCTGAAAATAAGCTCTGCGACCAACAAACGTTTACCAATTTTGTTCATCATGATAATCTTCACAAAGGAACTTTTATGAGGCCTATTAAAATCGGTAGAAACAAAAAAATGGATGCTACAAACGAACTACCCCGCTGTCACATGACTTCAACATCATCATCAGCTTCTGGCAACTCTTTCGTTCCTTATTAAAAAAAAACATTTTACCTTAAAGTTTGAATAGTTTGCAAGAGCGTGATACACACGACGAAGCTGTGAAAGTGGACTAGATGAGTATTTGTTCAGCTTGATGATGTTTAGTGTCCCATTTAGCCATTTGTTAGCAACCGCCTTTTCAAGTCAAATAAAAGCTTTATTTGCCCATGTATGTCTGCTGCCTATATGAGAATATATGCAAAATTCATATATAAAAAACACATAGACATATATGAAACATATATTTCAAAATATAGCAAAAATGGCCGTTTTCATGTAAGTGCCAAATATTTTCCCGTATATGCACATAAATGTTAAATATATGTAAGACGCATATATGTACATATGCATAAATGTACTTATTTCAATGCATCAGTATCACATGCATGTATGTTTACATACATTTATTAAATATGTGGGAAACAAATATGTATGTCACATATTTATACTTAATGTTGTCCATATATGTGAGAAACCAATACTTTAGCCTACTGTAAGATATATGGTATCATATATGGATGAACTATGGGAACTATAGTAATCAAGTAAAACTGAACAGGTGTAGAGCTAATTAACAACCAAGGTGACTAACTATAACTGTTACACTATGCCTGTCTTTTGGGCTTTTAGTATGAATATGTTAGCCTTACTGTTATCTATAAGCTAGTGTGCACCAAAACTGTCACAACACACACGGGACAGAAGATCCAATTTGCAGCAGTTTATTAATAAAAGGGTAATCCAAATCACAATCAGTCCAGGCAAGGGTCAAAATCCAAAAGGCAATCCAAAAACAAACACGAACAGGCAAAAACAGGCTACCAGAAGTGGTGTGACAATATACAACGAATCCGTACACATACTAACACAGACAGGGAATATATACACAGATCTAACAAGCCTAACAATTAACAGCTGGGAACAATGATGACGGGGAACAGCTGAGTGCAATGAACTGATGAGTGACAGTGACAGACAGAATGCTGGGAAATGAAGTCAATAGTGAAGGACACCGTGATAACGAGGACCTCTAGTGACAAACAAGGGAACACAACCAGACACTGTGACATAACCCCCCCCTCTCCGGAGCGGCTACCAGACGCTCCACGACAACACTAAAACACAACACAGGAGTTCAGGAGGGAGGTGGAATGGTGGAGGATCAGGGGGAGGGATGGTGGGCCAGGTCCATGAAGGGGAACAAAAACGGGAAATAATGACTTAGCCGGCGACCAGGGTGAAGTAGACAGTCCATCGGGCGGCCAGGGCGAAGTAGACAGTCCATCGGGCGGCCAGGGCAAAGCAGACAGTCCATCGGGCGGACGGGGTGAAGCAGACGACCCATCGGGCGGCCAGGGCGAAGCAGACGACCCATCGGGCGGCCAGGGCGAAACAGACGACCCATCGGGCAGCCAGGGCGAAGCAGACGACCCATCGGGCGGCCAGGGCGAAGCAGACGACCCATCGGGCGGCCAGGGTGAAGCAGACGACCCATCGGGCGGCCAGGGCGAAGCAGACGACCCATCGAGCGGCCAGGGCGAAGCAGACGACCCATCGGGCGGCCAGGGCGAAGCAGACGACCCCTCGGGCGGCCATGGCAGAGGCTCTGGAACAGACACTGGCACTGGCTCCGGCTCAGGAATAGCAGACACCGGCTCTGGAACAGCAGACACTGGCTCTGGAACAGACGGCACCGGCTCTGGCTCTAGAACAGCCATTGGCTCCAGCTCTGGAACAGACACGGGCACTGGCTCAGGAACAGGCAGTAGCTCAGGAACAGACACCGGCTCAGGAACAGACACCAAAACTGTAACAGCCACAAGAACAGACACAAACACAGAAACAAACACTGGCTCTGGCGCTGGAACAGGCACTGGCTCTGGAACAGACATTGGCTCCAGCTCTGGAACAGGCACTGGCTCTGCCTCCGGCTCTGGAACAGGCATTGGCTCTGCCTCCGGCTCTGGAACAGGCATTGGCTCTGCCTCCGGCTCTGGAACAGCAGACACTGGCTCCGGCTCTGGAACAGCAGACACGGGTATGTCCAGGATCCGAGCCAGACGCTCCAGATAGTCCAGGTCCAGGAAGGCAGACGGCACTGACTCTGCCTCCGGCTCTGGAACGGGTACTGGCTCTGCCTTCGGCTATGGAACGGGCGCGGGCTCTGCCTCCGGCTCTGGAAAAGGCATTGGCTCTGCCTCCGGCTCTGGAACAGGCATTGGCTCTGCCTCCGGCTCTGGAACAGGCACTGGCTCTGCCTCCGGCTCTGGAACAGGCATTGGCTCTGCCTCCAGCTCTGGAACAGGCATTGGCTCTGCGTCCGGCTCTGGAACAGCAGACACTGGCTCCGGCTCTAGGACAGGAGACACTGGCTCCGGCTCTGGAACAGCAGACACAGACATGTCCAGGATCCGAGCCAGACGCTCCAGATAGTCCAGGTCCATGAAGGCAGACGGAACGTGAACAGTCTCTGACTGGGCAGACGGGACGTGAACAGTCTCTCGCTGGGCAGACGTGACGTGAACAGTCTCTCGCTGGGCAGACGTGACGTGAACAGTCTCTCGCTGGGCAGACGTGACGTGAACAGTCTCTCGCTGGGCAGACGTGACGAGAACAGTCTCTCGCTGGGCAGACGTGACGTGAACAGTCTCTCGCTGGGCAGACGTGACGTGAACAGTCTCTCGCTGGGCAGCCGTGACGTGAACAGTCTCTCGCTGGGCAGACGGAACATGAACAGTCTCTGACTGGGCAGACGTAACGTGAACAGTCTCTGACTGGGCAGATGGGACGTGAACAGTCTCTGACTGGGCAGACGGGCTGTGTCTCCTCCTTCTCCTTCTCCGGACCACTGGACTCGGGACCACCGGAACCGTGACCACCGGAACAGTGACCACCGGAAACGGGATCAT
Organism: Gila orcuttii; assembly: GCA_026230005.1. Classification (NCBI taxonomy): domain Eukaryota; kingdom Metazoa; phylum Chordata; class Actinopteri; order Cypriniformes; family Leuciscidae; genus Gila; species Gila orcuttii. Next base: position 12,267,437 of record JAPDVR010000007.1, on the reverse strand, counting down.
CTCCCGACTACATCCTCCTCTGTGACCTCCATGGGTCCCGCGAAACTTGACCAACCGGGTCCCCTTAAAAAATTCCCTTCTCTCCCGCTCGGTGGCTGGGGAAGAGGTATTAAAAAACATACCGCTGGATCTTGAGTTGACGGATTCGTTCTGTCACGACACACACGGGACAGAAGATCCAATTTGCAGCAGTTTATTAATTAAAGGGTAATCCAAATTACAATCAGTCCAGGCAAGGGTCAAAATCCAAAAGGCAATCCAAAAACAAACACGAACAGGCAAAAACAGGCTACCAGAAGTGGTGTGACAATATACAACGAATCCGTACACATACTAACACAGACAGGGAATATATACACAGATCTAACAAGACTAACAATGAACAGCTGGGAACAATGATGACGGGGAACAGCTGAGTGCAATGAACTGATGAGTGACAGTGACAGACAGAATGCTGGGAAATGAAGTCAATAGTGAAGGACACCGTGATAACGAGGACCTCTAGTGACAAACAAGGGAACACAACCAGACACTGTGACAAAAACAACATGATTCCCATTTAGAAGATATAAGCGTTCAAAACTTACAGACCCTCTTCCGCCAATATGGATCAATGATTTTGATGACATCACTCTGCACTTCAGCTTCTCATCAGATTTTCTGTCCAATCAAATGCTCTCTAGAATCTGAAGCTCCGCCCCCTACATTATAAATAGACGTTGTTCACACATTTAGTATTTTCTGAATGGCAAATGGCGCACTATATAGGGGATAGGGAATGATTCAGACAGTGTAAATATGCTTCACATTGGGGCTTGAATGAAGTCTGGTTTCATGTTAGTGTCGTGCGACTGCTGAACGATAGCACAGAGCGAATCATATACGCGAGTCGGCGCAGACCAGAAAACGTATCGGACCCATTTGAATTCTGCACAGAATGCTGTATTTTAAAGCGATATGGAGGAGATTTGGGGGAGAAATGGTTAGAGATTAGGAGGAAACTGTGGTTCTCTTACGAGAGGTTCTCTCGTATTGCGTAAGTTTAGCTTACGCTACGGGAAAGATTCATCTTCTCGAGATACTGAAGCCAAAAATTATCCTTAATTTTGTATACCTTGTCAACGCAGTGCAGCAGCTAGCAGACCTAGAGCAGGCTATCTTGCGTGCTCATTGGCTGCCCTGCGGGCAACTGCTGCAGCCTACCAGTGAGCCCGGCGTGACGTCACGCCCAATGAAGGGCGCCCGCGCCTTCATAGCGTCACAGCCCGCCAGAATGGGCGTGGCTTAGCCTATAAAGGAAAGGGGCTGTAGGCTGCTTCCCTGATTTTTGTCTCTTCAGCGAGCTCTTCGCATCGCTGGATCTGAGAGAAGCCACCGCCGCCGTCGAATAGCGAACAGCCAGCTTAGGACAGCGCTGAGGAAGCCGGCCGTCTTCGCCACTTTCAGCTATCCGTGCGAGCTACGCTATCCGGCGACGTATCCTTTTGCCTTGCTATTTAGATCGTATATTTTCTAAAAGAGCAGCGAGCATCTTTTTCAAGATGCCTCGCACTTCCTGCGGCTCGTGTAGAGCCCCGCTCAGCGCCGGAGACCGCCACCTGATCTGCGCTCTCTGCCTGGGCCTGGAACACGCTGAGCTCGCCCTCGCTTCCGGGGGCTGCAAGCTCTGTGAGGAGCTTCCGTTGGCGACCCTGCGGGCTCGACTCAAAGCTCTCAACTCCGCAGCAGTCACTCCGCCCTCTGTGGGACCGCGCAGGAAGAAGCGCCGTTCCCTGAGACAGCCGGAACCTGTAGCCACAGCGACGCGCTCGCCGGAGAATCTCCCTCGAGCCTCGCTTTCGCCCTCCCCGCCTCTCCTCTCCGACGCGCAGCTGCCGCTCACGAGTCTCACTGCCATCCCTTCGGAGGATGAGGCCGAGGGACACGCCACGAGGGACTTCTGCTCTATCCTGGCATCGGACAGCGAGGAATGGTCGCTTCATTCCGCCGCCTCGTCGATCCAGGAATCCACCCGTACCCGCGCTGGAGCTGACGCTGAGCTAATGCGCCTGCTAACTCAGGCCGTTGACCGCCTCGGGCTCGAGTGGTCGCCGCCAGAGGAACCCGCGCCGAACAGGCTCGACGGATGCTTCCTTCAAAGTCGCCGCCGCTCAGCTTCAGCAACGAGGCCCGCTCCATTCTTGCCGGAACTTCATGCGGAGCTGACGAAGTCGTGGAGTACTCCGTTCTCTTCTCGACTACAGTCACCGGCCTCCGCGTCACTCTCCTGAGTGGACGGCGCCGCCGAGAAAGGGTACACGGCTATTCCACCGGTGGAAGAGGCGGTCGCAGTGCACCTTTGTCACGGTCAGCCCTCCCGTCTAAAGCCTGTAGAGCCACGTCCGCCTTGGTCGGCCGCGCTTATGCTGCCTCCGGCCAGGTCGCATCTGCTTTACACTCTATGGCTGTGCTTCAGATCCTATAAGCCGACCTCCTCCGTGAATGGGATGAGAAGGGCCGGGATCCAGCTGCTGTTACGGATTTGAGAAGCGCGACGGATCTCTCTCTCCGCGCCACCAAAGCAGCAGCCCAAGCTATCGGACGAGCCATGGCCGCGTTAACTGTTACGGAGAGGCACCTCTGGTTAACGCTCGCGGATATGAGGGAATCTGAGCGAGCCACGTTTCTGAACGCGCCGCTTACCCCCACTGGTCTCTTCGGCCCAGCGGTGAACGGGATCGTTGATCGCTTTTCTGAGATACAGAAGACCACACAGGCCATGAATCTCTTCCTGCCGCGACGCTCGAGTTCTGCCACAGGCCGCTCTCGCGAGAGACAAAGCCAGCCTCCTGTGCGAACCAGCACCCAGCGTCCAGCACAGCCCCAGCCTCAGCCTTCGCAGCGACGTCAGGGCGGCCGCCCTAGATCGCGCTCAGACAGCCGTCACAGACCGGCAAAGAATCACGCTGAAATCTGAGCACGCAAAGCCCTCCTAACAGTAAGAGAGAAAAGACGCGCGTGTCCCGCTGCAGCCGGACCGCCGTCAAAGTTCATTTCCCTGTCAGTCCCCTTCAAACAGGCTACTGCAGCGGTTCAACTAGCAGCCAACGAGCCGGTTTATTCACCCTCCCGCCTGCACACAAACGCCGTTTTCACGGCGACCCAGAGAAATCTCAAAAAGAGTGTAATGTCTGGTCCGGCTCACGCCGTCAATGTTTTAAGTGTAGTGCAAGTGCCCACGCCCCAGTGTTCACCCCTACACATAAGCACTCAAAATTCTGTGTCACTCACAGAGCACACTCTCATAAAGCGCAGAAAAGCCGCTCGAGTGTTGAATGTAAGAAATGTGTCCACAAATCTGTGCCCACTATCTGCCCGCTCTGTTACAAGGTCAAAAAATCAGGTTATAAATGTAAGTCTCGTGCCCGCCAGAGAGCGCTCACGCTTACTAACACAAACCTCTCCCCGGGCCCCGCCCGCGCGCTTAAGCGTTATCACAAAACCCAGAGCGTTAATAAAACTCTCCCCTTCTATTATGATCGGGGCGTTAGATACAGTTGTAAGTCTCGTGCCCGCGTTCACGCACTCACGCTTACAGAGAGCTTTTTCACCCGGAGCACTGCTCGCACGTCAAAATGTGGCAAAAGTTTGTTCCCCAAGTTGTTATGATCGGGACATCTCACATAAATCAGCCGAGCCGCCTGTCATTGCCCAGAAGCGGTTCAGTTTCACAGGCCAGCAAATGGCGGTCTGAACCCGGAGGCCATTCGCCCTCTAGCGGCTCACATAGCTGCGTGGGAAAACATCCCAGGGATTTCAGAATGGGTGTTGAGCACAATAAAGCAGGGCTATACACTTCAATTCATTCGCCGTCCCCCGCGCTTTCAAGCCCGGACCGCGACGATAGTGAACGCGGAAGTAGCACACCTACTTCACGCAGAAATAGCAAAGCTGCTGTGCAAAGGGGCTATAGAAAGGGTACCGCCTTCTCTAAGCGAGTCAGGCTTTTACAGCCGTTATTTTCTCGTGCCCAAGGACGGAGCCTTCAGACCCATCCTAGATCTGAGACATTTGAACAAAGTGTTTGCTAAGAAAGAAGTTCAAAATGCTTACGACCAGAAAAATCCTTGCGCACGTTCGCCCGAGGGACTGGTTTATTTCTCTAGATCTGAAGGATGCATATGTTCAGATTCAGATAGTACCCCGTCACAGGCAATTTTTGAGATTCGCCTTCGACGGTCAGGTATATCAATACACCGTCCTGCCGTTCGGCCTGTCCCTGGCACCCCGTACATTTACAAAGTGCATGGACGGGGCGCTCGCCCCCCTGAGAAGTCAGGGGCTGCAAATAATGAACTATCTGGACGATTTGCTGGTATTGGCACAGTCAGAGACGGAACTTCTATCTCACAGAACAGTGCTTCTCAGTCACCTGGAAAGCTTGGGTCTCACGGTCAACTGGACCAAGAGCTCATTACTGCCAAGCCAGTCAATTTCCTTTTTAGGAATAGAACTGGACTCGGTAACCATGACGGCTCGTTTGTCGGCACAGCGCGCGCGCTGTGTTCGCCACCTAGCCGCATCTTTCCAGAAGGGCAGCTTCCTCCCTTTGAAAACTTTTCAAAGGATGTTGGGCTGTATGGCATCAGCTGCAGCGGTGCTCCAGCTGGGCCTACTGCGCATGCGCCCGCTCCAATGCTGGTTGAATGCTCGCGTGCCCCCCCGAGCCTGGGTGTCTGGCGGCCAGAAAATCAGAGTGACTCAGGCCTGCATAGCGGCTCTGCAGCCCTGGTTAGCGGCCAACTGGTTCCAGCAGGGAGTAGCGATGGGAACCATCTCTCAACGAAAAGTCATCTCAACAGACGCGTCCAACTCAGGTTGGGGCGCGCTGTTCGAGGGCAGACTGGCCTTTGGTCAGTGGTCAGACTGGGAGAAAGAGTTTCACATAAACTGTCTGGAAATGATGGCGGTCAAGAACGCACTGAAGTGCTTCCTCCCGTTCATACAGAACCAGCATGTTCTTGTCCGCTCGGACAACACATCTGTGGTATCATATATAAACCGTCAGGGCGGTGTCAGATCCAGAAATCTCTGCAATCTGACGGAACGCCTCCTTATTTGGTCTCAGATGCACCTGCGCTCGCTGAGGGCAGCGCATGTGCCTGGCCATCTGAACGACGGCCCAGACAGACTGTCCAGAGACAATGTTCCCCCAGGGGAATGGTCCTTGCACCCCCAAACGGTCCAGAAACTGTGGCGCCTATTCGGCAGAGCGTAAGTCGACCTATTTGCGTCAAAAGACAACGCTCAATGCCCAATGTTCTTCTCGAAGGACGAGGACGCGCTGGCCCAGGTTTGGCCCAGCCTCCCGCTATATGCTTTCCCTCCGGTCTCTCTGTTACCACAGGTGATCAAGAGAATCAGGGAAACGCGCCACTCGGTGCTCCTCATAGCCCCGCGTTGGGAGAATCAGATTTGGTTCCCGGAACTAGCACGGCTGTCACTTACAGCTCCGTGGCCGATTCCGGTGAGGGCAGATCTCCTCTCTCAGGCTCGCGGCATGATCTGGCATCCCCATCCAGAGCGCTGGTCGCTGCATGCATGGCTGATCAACGGGTACTCGTTACCCTGCCAGAAGGAGTGATGAACACGATCACGCAGTCTAGAGCCCCTTCCACGAGAAGGCTCTACGCGTCTAAATGGTCGGTGTTCTCCGGATGGTGCACCGACAGAGGTCTGGACCCGCGGACATGCGGGGTGGCGCATCTGCTCACTTTCCTACAAGAGCTGTTGGATAAGGGAAGGTCCCCTTCCACGCTCAAAGTATATGTGGCGGCCGTGGCAGCGTTTGCAGAATCAACGCACGGCCAGTCACTGGGAAAACATGAGTTGGTCATCCGCTTCCTTAGAGGAGCTAGAAGGATGAATCCGCCGCGCCCCCGTCGGTTCCTATGTGGGATCTTTCATTGGTCCTCGAGGCCCTGAAAGCTTTTCCTTTTGAACCACTAGACTCCGTGGGGTTGAAATATCTATCACTGAAAACGTTTTTTCTGACTGCACTGTCATCAGTAAAACACGTAGGGGATCTGCATGCTCTGTCTGTCAGCGCGTCGTGTCTTGAGTTCGGACCAAATGACTCTAAAGTCATCCTCAGACCTAGACATGGCTATGTCCCTAAAGTGATGGGCACTCCATTCAGAGCGCAAGTTATTTCATTGTCTGCTCTCCCAGCATCTGACAGTGAACGTGATGTGAACCTCCTCTGCCCCGTCAGAGCGCTGAGGTTTTACATTACGCACACCGCCTCCTTCAGGCGCTTGGAACAGCTTTTTGTTTCGTTTGGTGGGCGCACCAAGGGTTTCGCCTCCTCAAAACAGAGCCTGTCCAGATGGATAGTAGACGCTATAGCGGCCGCTTATGCGTCAAAGGGTCTGCAATGCCCTCTGGGCATCAGGGCTCATTCCACGAGAGGCGTGGCCTCTTCGTGGGCATGGTCCAGCGGGATTTCTATCCATGACATATGCGTAGCGGCGGGCTGGAGCTCCCCGTCTACCTTTGTCAGGTTTTATAACCTAGAAGTTCCCGCCTTGCAGGCTAAACTGCTGTCAGTCTGAACGAGAGGTGTATTCTGCCCAGATCTCCTGCTCAGATCACTCTCACATGACCCAGCTCTCCTGGTTGAGCTACACTAAATGGGATTATGCCATGTGCCTATACAGACCCCGCGCTGCTCTGTATTCCCTATGTGTGCTTATGTACAAGTGATGGCCCGCGTGGCCGTCCACCTTATTCTTTCCACTTATGGGGTTCCCTACCTAGAAAGATCGGGGTCTCATGTGTGCTTGGTACGCACGGCGTTGACATAGTGTACCCGTAGCGTAAGCTAAACTTACGCAATACGAGAGAACCTCTCGTAAGAGAACGATACTCGGTTACTAACGTAACCTCGGTTCTCTCTAGAGAGGGAACGAGTATTGTGTAACCGGCCGTGCTCGCACCACGAGCGACTTCGCTTCAGTCGACAAAAACCAGGGAAGCAGCCTACAGCCCCTTTCCTTTATAGGCTAAGCCAAGCCCATTCTGGCGGGCTGTGACGCTATGAAGGCGCGGGCGCCCTTCATTGGGCGTGACGTCACGCCGGGCTCACTGGTAGGCTGCAGCAGTTGCCCGCAGGGCAGCCAATGAGCACGCAAGATAGCCTGCTCTAGGTCTGCTAGCTGCTGCACTGCGTTGACAAGGTATACAAAATTAAGGATAATTTTTGGCTTCAGTATCTCGAGAAGATGAATCTTTCCCGTAGCGTAAGCTAAACTTACGCAATACTCGTTCCCTCTCTAGAGAGAACCGAGGTTACGTTAGTGACAGAGTATCGGTTTACTGAGTTCAACGGCTCTGGCTGAGCTGTGATATAAACTAAATGCTACTGGTTAAAAAAAAAAAAAAGGGGGGGAGAAACTGTTTGATATGACCCGCCCTGTGTTTTACAGTGGAAATTGCGTCACCACATTGAATAATGCTGCGCGTTTCAAGGCACTTCAGTGGACCTTTAAATTAAAAAAAAAGCAACCAACATTTCAGTTTATGGTGCTGTTGTAATTGGGGATTTGAGTTTTGAAGTGAATAAAATATGACAGCAATTATTGCATTATTATTGCAATCCGCTTTGCCTGTTTGACGCGAATGCCCTCTCCAGCACTCGTTCATTGAAGTCTGCCAAGTTAAACAGACTCGCTTGCTGTCAGGATTATCCTTTATGCAAAATGGAAATACAATCTTGATTTTTTAACATTTAAAGGTAAATATTCAACCGTAAGATCCATAAGCATTATGACAGTAGTAGGGCAAGTCATGCAGGTTTATGATTTAGTTTGTAGCACGTCTTATTATAAAGCATGTCTCATGTTTAAGACAACTTGGATCGATCCACGACTTTGGGACACAAATTAATTCCATTAATAATTTCAATGCCACAATTACATCACTGGTATTTATCACCAAAATACATTTTAACAAACCAATACAATGAGTGCACTAAACTAGACAGCTGATTAAAGCCCACAATATACTTCAAGTGAGATCAAAGAACAAACTGGTGTGCCGTAACTTCAGACAAAATCCAAGTTTGTTTCGGTGGTTAAACAGCTCGGCAGCACGAACTTTCCAGAAAACTTTGCGCTGACTAAAGTTAATCACTTTCAATTCAAAATGACAAAATCTGACAAAAAAAGTTGAGTAGTTTCCATCACTAGATGTTACTGTTGGTTGTTTAACATTCCTGCTGTTCACAGAAGACGACGCTTCAAGCACAAAGTACACCAGCAGCCCGCCTGACGTAACTTCCTTCATCAGGTGGACAAGTGTGTCCAGCTCCGCCTCCGTGGACATGATGGGTGGAGTTATGTGGAGTTACGATAGGGTTATGATAGGTATGATGAGGATGTGGTTTGAACATCAAGCTCCACCCATTAACTCTGCAGTGACGGTGCGCGTACAACAGCGCATGTGCGAGTGACTTGAGCACTTGAATTTAATTTAATATTCAACAATAATATTGATCTGCCTGTATTGACACCATTATATGAGAACTGAACTGAGCTGGACAATGACATCATGGTTTTCTCCAGAGTGGCTATATATATATATATATATATATATATATATATATATAATTTTTTTTAATTTTTTAATTTCAATTTTTGACTTTTTTACAACAAAATGATACATCACTGAACCTAAGCTGGATTGTGACTCTATTTTCTTCTGGAAACAAACTTTGCTGCATTATTTTCCTGTCATCTCTGTGAAGCTGCTTTGAAACAATCTGTATTGTAAAAAGCGCTATATAAATAAATGTGACTTGACTTGACTTGAATTGACTTGAAAACAAAATCCACTAGAACACATCTTTCTGTGCTCATGGCCAAAGGAGTATACTTTGAAAGGCTTGCTCACTCAACTGTGCACGAGACTGAGTAGAACGCGGAAAATTAAGTACTTTAAGTAAGAAAAATTAGTAGCTAAACATTTAAAGCTATTTGAAAATCGTTTCGTTTTCAAATAATTTTAAATGTTTAGCTACTCTCTTTCACCATGAAAGCTTAAGTGTCACAATATAATTCATGCTTATCTTCTCTGAACAGTAATGCCCGCTTTGTTGGATTTGATTGGCCATCTGTTAGACCGCTGAAAAATGCTAGTATGACGGTAACAAGCCACACAGTCCACACTCCTGAGCTCTTTCAAAAGGCCCTGTGGATATATGCTGTGTGTAAACAGGTTCATTTAAATTAACAGACACAGTAAAAAGAAGGAATGTCATTCTGCATTAGGTCATCTTTAAGGGAAGTGAGCTTCACCGCCAACTTTTCGGACACAGATGAGCCAATCAGAGGAAGATTTGCCTTCACATTCTTTTTGGAATGATGCATTATGGGTTACTTTGGCTGTGTCAACTAAATGGCTTTGTTTAGAAAGGAATACCAATGTAGCCTACTGTTTACACACTGTGCAATACTGCCAAACTATTGTTTTAAGTTGTGTGCTACATTGTTGTCGCAATGCAAGGGCTTAATATGTACATATTTAATTCAGCGAGTGACATATTCTGAATTTGCATACTAGTATACTACTTGTACTACTTTTACTTTTTCTATAGCAGATATAGTAAGAGCGGTATGCTAGAATTCAGCAATAAAGAGAGTATGAGCTTACTTTTGGCAGTTTGACTCAAGCTCTTTATACACACTGCATATTTTGGCAAATGTTGGTTATATGGTGTTTCTATGCACAGAAATTAGCATATCGTAATAAGAAATTGTAATAATAGTATGGTAGTGCCGTTTCAAACATGATCCAACATGTGCACCATCTACAATCTGCCACGCTGTTTTCAATAATGCATTATGGGTAACGTAGGTTATGTATGAGTTTTCTTAAATATCCTGACATGATTTTCTTGGAAGGTTTCTCTCACATGGTTCTGCTTAAGGCATGTTGTTTCACCAAACAAATAACAGTAACTGTATCTGTGTAACCGCACAGTAAATTATGTGGCTCTCCATTTAAATACTGTGACACTTACATATTACCTTTCAAATTTTGCAAGTTGTGTTTTTTGGGGTCAGAAACCTCTGGTATCTATAAATAAGGAAATAATTGTTAAAAAGTGTTTAATACAAAATAAATGTGTTGCAGAGCTTTCACAATGTACCCAACACTTGGCAATACAATCACTCAAAGACCCACAAAAATCTCAGAGTTTTAAAAAACAAAATGCTTAGCTAATATATTTTGTCAGTCATAAATTCAAATACTGGGATGAAATCAAGCAAATGAAATTAACACAGCATGTTCGAAATATTTTCCCAACACTTAAAACATCTCCGCAGAAAGTCATCAGAATCCAGACAAAACCAAAAGACTGGAGAAAAACATTTTCATGCTCAAGCAAGATCATTTGCAATGATTCATTGGTGTTTCCCATATGATGTGAATTACTGTGCTGGCTTCCAGTTCTTCAGTCTTTTTTGAGTCTTTTCAAGTTTTTGAGTCTCTTTTGGTCTTTGATATTGTATGGAAATGAGACATTTTAATGGGAAATGAAAACCATATGAGCACACAGCTGTGATGAGATGAGTTTGGGGGCGGGGTTTAGTCTGGTGGGGGAGGGGCTTGTCTGGTGCCACTCTTGACATCATCAGTTTATCTGGAATGACCTGCAGTAAAACACTGAGTGAACTACGGCCACTGATGTTGGAGGTCACCAGTCTGTTCTGGGAACAGTGTTGCTTCCCGTCATATTAGCTATTAAGCCTCAGGGTGAGACATTGTAGAAGAGGTTATAATGTTAGTAGACTGTTCAGAATGACTTCATGACGTACCTCTAAGTCATGTAATACATGTTAAAAGCACCAAACATTAAATATAAATGCATAGACGAAAAACTTATTTTACAGTGTCCTTAATTGTTACACGTTTTACATGTAGTTGCTATAACTATGCATAATTACATGCAACTAACCCTAAACCAAACCTTAATCCTAATCCTATAGTAAGTACATGTAGTTAATTATTATTACTCAGTAATTAAATGTATAATTACATTGTAACAAGGACACCTTAAAATAAAGTGTAACCAATTTCTATTTGTATATGTTAAAGGAAATCTTCATTGTTTTGTATGCTGTTATATTTTTTTTCTCCCTGTGAAACACAAAAGTGCACGTTTACCAAAATGTCCTGGCTGCTCTTTAGCATTACACTGAAATGATTGATAGTGATCAGTGCCTGTCAAGCTTCAAATGAGCAAAAAAAGCTCAATTTGAAAAATTCTATAATGTTGTCCAATCAGATTGGCCTCTTATTTTAAATAACCGCTGCAATTGTAGAAATGTGAAATTAACAATATATACACAGATAGGATTAATTTATTCAATATTCATTTCTTTGAGAGGAATTATCTGGAAACAGGGGGTGATAAGGTTTGCCTGGTGTGCTGCGAACAGGCTTCTTCATTTCAAATAAATCAGCATTTTGTTAGGCTAGCGATATGACTGAGTCTTTGTCTCATGTGAGTGCTCTTGTGAAAAAGAAGTGTGCTTAATTGAATTAAACATGCACTTGTAGTGTGCTTCAAATCTTAAAAGTATAATAAAAACTGTACTTGCAGATAATAAAAGGCCACCTAAGTGCACATAAAGAGAGTACACTTTTAAAAAGGGCACTTTATAATGATGTCAAATTAAAAGTTTTAATTTAAAAAACACTTTACACTTTTGACATGGTTTAAAGAAGTACACTTATTTTTTGGTCGACTATACTAAAGCACATATAAAGCACTAATACATGACA
>JAPDVR010000007.1:12248108-12250608 GCA_026230005.1 Gila orcuttii | reverse complement strand
GCACTTTTGAGCTTCAGCAAGAACCAATGAGGTTCATTCTCGTGTTACGCAGGACATTTGAGCTTCTGCAAGAACCAATGAGGTTCATTCTCGTGTTACGCAGCCCATTTGAGCTTCTGCAAGAACCAATGAGGTTCATTCTCGTGTTAGGCAGGACATTTGAGCTTCTGCAAGAACCAATGAGGTTAATTTTCATGTTACGCAGCACGTTTGAGCTTCTGCAAAAACCAATGCGGTTCATTCTCGTGTTACGCAGCATGTTTGAGCTTCCCTAAGAACCAATGCGGTTCATTCTCATGTTACGCAGCACGTTTGAGTTTCTGCAAGAACCAATGAGGTTCATTCTCATGTTACACGGCACGTTTGAGCTTCAGCAAGAACCAATGAGGTTATTCTCGTGTTACGCAGCACGTTTGAACTTCTGCAAGAACCAATGAGGATCATTCTCGTGTTATGCAGCACATTTGAACTTCTGCAAGAACCAATGAGGATCATTCTCGTGTTACGCAGCACGTTTGAGCTTCAGCAAGAACCAATGAGGTTCATTCTCGTGTTACGCAGCGCGTTTGAGCTTCAGCAAGAACCAATGAGCTTCATTCTCGTGTTACGCAGCACGTTTGAGCTTCAGAAAGAACCAATGAGGTTCATTCTCATGTTACGCAGCACGTTTGAGCTTCAGTAAGAACCAATGAGGTTCATTCTCGTGTTACGCAGCACGTTTGAGCTTCAGCAAGAACCAATGAGGATTATTCTCGTGTTACGCAGCACGTTTGAGCTTCAGAAAGAACCAATGAGGTTCATTCTCGTGTTACGCAGCACGTTTGAACTTCTGCAAGAACCAATGAGGATCATTCTTGTGTTACGCAGCACATTTGAGCTTCTGCAAGAACCAATGAGGTTCATTCTCGTGTTACGCAGCACATTTGAACTTCTGCAAGAACCAATGAGGTTCATTCTCGTGTTACGCAGCACGTTTTAGCTTCAGCAACAACCAATGAGGTTCATTCTTGTGTTACGCAGCACATTTGAGGTTCTGCAAAAAACAATGAGGTTCATTCTCGTGTTACGCAGCACGTTTGAACTTCTGCAAGAACCAATGAGGTTCATTCTTGTGTTACGCAGCACGTTTGAGCTTCAGCAAGAACCAATGCGGTTAATTCTTGTGTTACGCAGCAAATTTGAGGTTCTGCAAAAACCAATGAGGTTCATTCTCGTGTTACGCAGCACGTTTGAACTTCTGCAAGAACCAATGAGGTTCATTCTTGTGTTACGCAGCACGTTTGAGCTTCAGCAAGAACCAATGCGGTTCATTCTTGTGTTACGCAGCACATTTGAGGTTCTGCAAGAACCAATGCGGTTCATTCTTGTGTTACACAGCACGTTTGAGCTTCTGCAAGAACCAATGCGGCTCATTCTTGTCTTACGAAGAACTTTTGAGGTTCTGAAAAAAACAATGAGGTTCATTCTTGTGTTACACAGCACGTTTGAGCTTCAGCAAGATCCAATGAGGATCATTCTCGTGTTACGCAGCACTTTTGAACTTCTATAAGAACCAATGAGGATCGTTCTCGTGTTACGCAGCACGTTTGAGGTTCTGCAAAAACCAATGAGGTTCATTCTCATGTTACGCAGCACGTTTGAGCTTCAGCAAGAACCAATGAGGATCATTCTCGTGTTACGCAGCACGTTTGAACTTCTGCAAGAACCAATGAGGTTCATTCTCATGTTACGCAGCACGTTTGAGCTTCAGCAAGAACCAATGCGGTTCATTCTTGTGTTACGCAGCACATTTGAGGTTCTGCAAGAACCAAAGTGAGAAATATTTACGGTTAATAAATTGTTAACAATGTCTATAAATGTATTAACTACAGTTTATAAACTATAAATCACCTAGTTTGTAAATACTTTATTACTGTACTATAAAGTGTTACTTTATTATTTAATGAATTAATTTATTATTTACTTATTTGTGTACCGTTTTGCATTTCATCATTTTATAAAAGCAATAACCTCAAGTGATTTCAAGTGGGTTTTAGGTATTACGCCATGTTTAATGCGGTAAAATCTCCGTCCTCTCGTGCTTTATTGCTTCAATAAAGACGTAGAGGCTGTGATGACGCCGTTCTGCAGAAATAAGCTGAACACATTCAGTCTGTTCTTGTCAACTTAACCTCCCCTTCATAAAAACATTTTAAAAAAAGACCCCTCCTCCAGGCACTCTTCCCCACACTTCACAATCCCTCGCTCCATTTGAAAGGAGGAGAGTATAGAGCGGCTGCCACTGCCTCAATTACACAAAGACTCAGTGACCCCCAACCGGTTACATTCACTCTGCCCGCGGCTTTCTCCGCAGGAATTCAAAAGACCTTTTAGCCATGCGGACCGAACACGGGCCACCCTTTCCTCCCCTCTCTCGCTCGCTCAGATTAATCATGTGTGAAATGGAGGCTGCTAACTGCCGATGTCACAGGTTGAGTTTGTGCCAGGTTGGGCCGACTCC
>JAPDVR010000007.1:12095608-12243108 GCA_026230005.1 Gila orcuttii | reverse complement strand
GCATGCTGTGTGAAACCCTTAACAGTAGACTCATCATCACACACACACACACACACACACTGACATGCGGCTATGTACAGTGCATGCATACACATGCTAAACTTTTACAGTCCAAAAATGTGTTTGCATACCAAATATGTGGAACTTGCAAGCTGAAGACTGCCTATATTCATTAAGCAAGCACACTTTTCCATTCATAAATCATGATGCACAATCGTTGAGTGGGGGACATGAGTGGCTATGATCAGCATGTGTGTGTGTGTGTTTTGTGCGATTGGCCTGAAGGCATTTTAACTGACACCTCTCTGGAGCCGGCCGATGACAGCACAGGCCCGGTGCAAGACGTCATGACAATTATTCATAGCATATCTCACATGTCACTCTAACCACGTCAAACAAGTTTGAGCGAGAGCATATTGATGATTCACTTACCTAAACAATGATTCAAAACTGATTTCCTTTTTGTATAATTATGACCCGATTCCCTCAATTTCACTGAAATTCGTCCACAATTCTGCCCATGAAACCTTCACTTCTACCAGTTCCATGATCCTAAAGGTAAAGCACAACTAAACTAAATTATTTTTGGTAACACTTTTCAATAAGGTGTCATTTGTTAACATTATAAATTAGCTAACATGAACTAACAATGACCAATACTTCTACAGCATTTATTAATAATGTCAATCTCAACATTTACTTATACATTATTAAAGTTATTCTTATTAACTAACATCAACAAAGGTTGATAAATGCTGTAAGAATATGTTGCTCATGGTTAGTTGTTAGTTAATGCGTTAACAAATGAAAATGAAACCTTATTGTAAAGTGTTACCTTCTTTTTGTAACAGTTCCAGGATTACACCTGCAAAACAAAACAAAAGTTTCACATGATAATATTTAATGATTCTACAAAACAAAAAAAAAACACAAGCTTTACTTTGTAACAATTTCATGATTCAATAGGATATCAACAGTTTTATGATTCTATACTGTGTGTTATCAAACAAAACAAGAGCTTTAATCTGTTTCAGTTCTGTGATTCAATATAGGTAAAACAAAAGCTTTGCTTTCAAACAATGCATTATTCTTTAGGTTAAAAGAAATCATTTTCAAAGGTTTTATTATTCTATATGTTATCAAGCAAAACAAAAGCTTCAATTAATTTCAGTTCCATGATACCATAAGCAAAACAAAACAAAAGCTTCGCTTTGTAAAATTCCGTGATTCTGCAGGTTAAAAACAAAACAAAATATTCATTTTCAAAAGTTTTATTATTCTATATGCTATCAAACAAAAGAAAAGCTTTCATTTGTATCAGTTCCACGACTCCAAACGCAAAACAAAGGCTTCACTTCTAATTTTCCAAACAAATTGATTTGTTTTGAATATAAAGTTTAACAGATCAGGACATTCACCGATGAACAGATTAAATATACGAGTCAACGTTTCATGACATCTCTAATTATTTGAATGTACGTTAACAATTATAAAGCCTTATATGAAATATAAAAAAGTCGTTAATATGATTAATCAAAGTTTATATGAAGCCATTTAAGAATACAAGTTTAATATTTTCTATCTGTAAGGTATGAGAGCTGCCGTGTTCTGGTGGTCCTGAGATGAAGTTCTCTAATTCCAGGGCTGCTAATGAGGCTGTTTTGGTGGCTCTGCTCTCTCTGAGGTACTCTACAGTATAAACAGTTCACTTACCCCACACAGAAAGGGGCTAATCAAGGGAATTATTGTTTTGCTGCTTCAATTTGCCGGCTCCCAGTTCTGCGGTGATTGGGAAGAAAATGTGCTATTGTTCGCCGCGTTCATGCTTGAACTTTAAGAGAGAGAGAAAAAATGGTACGAGTCGGTCCTGGATGGCCACAAATATGTATATTAAAATGACTTGCACTATTGTGTTTGCATATATATATATATATATATTTTATTTTATAAATATAGCGCTTTTTACAATATAGATTGTTTTAAAGCAGCTTTACAGTGATAACAGGAAAATAATGCAACAAAGATTGTTTCGGCTGTACAGCAGATCTAGAAGAAGTTCAGTGATGGGTCATTTTTGTTGTAAAAAAGTCATTAATTTAGTTCGTTTATATATACAGTCGCTCTGGAGAAAACAGTGATGTCATCGTCCAGCTCAGTTCAGTTCATATAATGGTGATCAATAATAGTGTTGAATATTAAAATATTAGATTTCTCAGGAAAATCTCTCTGTCAGTATTTCATCATTCCAAGCTAGGATTCCTTTCAAATGCATCGAATGCAGAGCAATATATTGTATAATAATATACTGTTGTTTCAGCATAGACAAAACTCAAGCTGAATGTATTTCATAAAAAAAAAAGAAACGTCCTGCATCTGGAGCTCTCTTGCATTTCCCTCATATTTACATTTCACATCGAGTGAAAGCGTGTGTTTGGTGTACGAATACACACAGATAGCAGAGGATGAGCCGAGGGGAAATCTCCACAATTAGTCCTTTAACAACAGGTTGGGTAAAGTTCTCTGCACTTATGAGGGCACGGCGCCACAACCATGCAGCCGCAAGAACAACCGTAAAAACATGAGCTCTGGAGGAGGGAAAGAGGGAGAGAGGAGCCTCAGAAGTCAAGTCTATCTGGCAATTACCATTTTACGGCTGTTCTTTAGTTACTGTGTGTTTGGAGGGGCCATTAGCAGGTGTTCCTGCGCTGTCTGACCCAGCCAAAGCCTTCATCTGTACAGGAACCCAGGCGAGAGATCTGTAGGGCCACAACACCAGCAAACACAAGTGCTCACACACACACAGGCTCCGCGTTTCAGATGCTAGGAGATTTAGGCTTTGAAGGTTTGCAGATCAACTGAACAGAAACTTAAAAAGCATATGTTTTAAAAATGTGTTCAAGAACTAAGGAGCAAAATCGGTCCACCTTTCGATTTAGAAACAATAGTTTACATGTTAAAGATGCATCTGTGTTTTGTTTCACATATAACTTGTAATTTATGGTAAATTCAGTGTATATTAAATTAATGTAGTTATACTGAAGATGTCATTTGTCATGAGAGACGTTCAGTGCAACAGTTGTGTGTATATTTGTAATGTCTTTTCTATAGTTAAGTAACACTTTACAATAAGGTTCATTACTTGACATTAGTTAATGTATTAACTAGGGCTGTCAAATGATTAATCACGATTAATCACATCCAAAATAAAAGTTTTTTTTACATAATATATGTGGGTGCACTGTGTATAATTATTTTGTATAAATACACACACATGCATGTATATTTAAGAAAAAAAATATTATTTTTATATAAAATATTTATATTTATATATAATATAAATTATATATAAATCTATATACAGTATATACATGAAAATATTTCTTAAATATATACAAGCATGTGTGTGTATTTATATAAAATAATTATACACAGTGCACCCACATATATTATGTAAAAAAAACTTTTATTTTGGATGTGATTAATCGTGATTAATCATTTGACAGCCCTAGTATTAACTAACATGAACTAACATTGAACAGAACATTTGTTACAGTATTTGTTAATCTTTGTTAATATAAGTTAATAAAAATACAGCTGTTCTGTTTGATTTTATTAATGTATTAGTAAATGTTGAAATTAAGATTAACTAAGATTAATAAATGCTGAAGAAGTCTTGTTCATTCTTAGTTCATGTTAACTAAAGTAGTTACATAACTAATGAAACCTTATTGTAAAGTGTTACCATTATTTACATATCACATAATATAGCCATTTCCAGCTATTTGCTTATTGTCATACTGATATACAAACGTATCTGTGATTTATGGTAAATTGTGAATCTAAAATTAACAAGATGATGCACGTTTGTTCTGTATAGTCCAGTGATTTACATATGTTTAATGTGATGCATGCAATCTATCGGGGTTTTGTTGCACAAGCTGTATTTTATGATAAACTGGATGTTTACAGCATGTTATTTGCATGTTAAAGATACATATGTGTTTTGTTTCACATATAAGCTATAATTTATGGTAAATTTAGTGTATATTAAATGATTGTAGTTACTGAAGATGTCATTTGTCATGAGAGACGCTCAGTGCAACAGTTGTGTGTATTTTTAAGGATATATATTGATGTCTTTTCTATTAATAGTTATTTACTTTTCACATACTAGCTATTTACAGCTATTTGCTTATTGTCAGGTATACAAACATATCTGTGATTTATAGTAAATTGTAATGCGTTTATTATTTTAGATTTAAACTCCATTTTTAACAAGACGATTTGTTCCGTATAGTCCAGTGGTTTACATATTCTATTAGAGCTATATGTTTAATGTGCATATGCATGCTGTCTATCTGGGTTTTGTTGCACAAGCTGTATTTTATGATAAACTGGGTGTTTACTGCACAGCACATTATTTTTCCAATAACGCTCAACGTCCATTATTAAGCATATATGACACATTTAGGACAGATTGCGCTGCTATAACCGTGTCTTTTGTTGTGGATGGCTGCGAGATCATGTGATCGACATCATTCACTCAAATTACAGTCCTCAGCGGAAGGCTGTGCATGTTCTCACACGAGAAAAGGGAAGAGCACATCTAGATCACTTGCATTCCTTGGCTCGCCGTTAAGACGTTCAACACGAATGGTATTCAAGATCGTAAAAGCTACTTTACGAGTCTGTCAGACGAAGACATTCGCCTCTGTCTGCAAAACAACAAAATAATCCGGTTACGTACACAAATATGATGGACTCGCCTGCGGCCGTGAGCAAATCTGAGGCGACAAACTACGGCGCGTCTATAAACGCCGTGCAACTTGAAAATATCGAAATGTTTTCTCTCCCTCACAAAGACACCTTTTCTGAAATACTTCATTAACATAATATTACACAGGCCGAGAGCGCCGGGGAGATGAGACATTGAGAGGTTTCGCTTGACAGGGAAGATAACCTTTCAAACCGGCTCTGAGATTCATGCAGTCGAAGAATAGATATATCAGGACAGTCCCAGATTTCATTAGCTTTGAGAGACAATAATGGTTTTCATTCGTCTTTCACAGGAGCTCTCTGTCTGTCATTTCCCTTGCCCCGGCTTGATTGAAAGGAACCATCATATGCACATCCGTGTTGTCCCACACCGTTCCGAGAGCAACCCGTTTTAGATCCTTAACTATAGCCGCCGCTGTGATTGCTCAGCCACCGGCAATTTCCTAACCAACCACCACCTGAACAATGATGTGTTCAGCCCTCTGCTCTCCAGGCTTTCTGAGGGGAATCATTTCACAGTTTGGAGCGAGATCTCCATAGCAACTCCTCTTTGAGGGGTTTAGAATCACCATCCAGTAATTCTATGATCATCAAGCACAGCCATTCCCAACCGTTCTTTTCACAGCGGACATGGGAAGAGGGAGGGAAGGAGGGAAGAAGGGGGTGTTGGGAAATTCGACAGTCTATTTCAGGCAATTCATCCAGCCAGCATCCATTAGAATTCAAAATATTTCGACCTTCAATCACGGAGCGTGTTATGTGGAACTGCTGCGATCTCCAGTCAAGACGAGCCACCGTTTTAGTCTAATCACCCAGGACGAGGCAAGGCGGAGAGAGAGAGAGAGACTCCTCAATCCACGGCTAATCAAAATGCTGGTTTTAAACGCTGACAGTCTCTCAACACGGGCCGCAAAACACAAGCCACCGCCAGATTGAAACCCCCTCTCTCTCTCTCTCTCTCTCTCTCTCTGTGCCTGTCTGTAAATGGCGCTCAAAATACAGTAGATTTTCTCATTGACTGCAATCACATAATTCATCGTGGTGACAGAGAGTGTAAATGTTGTAGTGTGTACTGTACATCGGGAGGATTTCTCCTTGATCAACGGTTGTGGCGTGACATCAGTGCGAGATCTATCTGTCTAGTGCCTGGAGCCAAATGTGCCACTTGTGTGCACTTATGCGGAAAAACGCTACAAACTCTCTTGATGTTTCCTGATATGCTGTCGAAAAAAAGTGCCAAACAGGTTCTTCTCAAAAATCTTTCAATGAATAGCTTGCTTTTTGTGTCATTTGCCTGTGCAAAACTGGCTGCCATGCTGCATTGAAATAATTTTGGTGAAGGGTTAACTTTTAGCTAGCAAATTTCAGAAACGACACATTGAATTAAATGGATTTTTTTTTAAAGTAGAAAGACTGAAAACTCGAGAAATCTTTGTTTTATTTACAACTTCAAAAAATCATTTTTGTGTCGATGGTTTCTTTGCGCTGTGATTCGGGTACCACTAGTGTTAGTACTCGACACCGGTCTTAAGACCATTTCTTGAAGGTTTTGGTCTTGTCCGCATTTGTACTCGGTCTTGTCTTGGTCTCAGACTTAGAGGATTTTATCTCAAGACCACATCTGTGAGGATATCACTAAATTGCCAATGCACTGTCTGATTTATCTGTTTACATCATTAATGTGATTTGATTTAAAACTGCATAAAATACTACCAATAACTTATTTCTAACGTGATTTCTTTTGTTACTGTGGTGCCGGGTTCGAAATCAAAAATGCCCAAAATTAAATGCCCATTTCTATATTCAAAATGTTATTTTTTTTTTTTAAATGATCTGAACATTATTTATTCAGGTGTACCATATCAGATGCAACCTCTGCAACACAGTTGTTAGTGATTTGATTGGGAGCAGCTCTATAGTATCTTACTATTCTAACTGCATTTATTGATTAAATATAAGACAGATCTTTTAGATAAATTTAAGAAGTGCTGGTCTGGTCTTGCCTTGGTCTCAACACGTGCTGGTCTTGGTCCCGGTTTAGATGATCTTTAACTACAACACTAGGATCCACTATAAAAGCTGTCACTGGGACGCTACCCTTTCAAAAGATACACCTTTGTACCTAAAGTGTGCATATTATTACCTCAAAGGTACATATTGGTACCAAAAGTTGTACCTAAATGGTACATATTATAAACTTTTTAAAGGGTATCGTCCCAGTGACAGCTTTTGAACCATTTTTTATTTTTGTTACCAGTTTTGTTGCCCATCTTACAAACATCAACAAGTCACATGATTTGAAGTATCAACACACAATCTATTTTTATGTTTTGCAAAATTGGTGGCAAATGTGCACGCATTTGTATGATTTCATGTGTACATTTTTGTACGATATGCTTATACACAGCTGAGGGTCAAATAAAAATGTTTAAATTCACCACGAATTCATCGAAAACATTCAATAGTTTTTTTTTTTTCCGTTTCACAAACACTGACTATTTTAAGTCAGTGTCGGATTTTTGTTTTCTCGAACAGTTGCACATGTCTTGAATTGCTGAACAGTGTTTTAGATCAAAACTGACTGTTCAATCAGGCGGTCAGGAAGATGAGCGCTCAATGAAAGCCTGGATAACAGCGTGACAACACAAGTTACATCACCACGTGTTTCCATGCATTTGTTAACCTTCATTTCAAACTGCCCTTGGGAGATAAAAAACTACACGAATGACAGAAAAACAGAGTCTTCCCTCATCAGAGACGCCCACTGGTAATTGCATGTGGACAGATTGTTATCTTGTTCAGGATGGTGAATGTGATTTCACCAAATGCAACATGTTCCTGGATCAATATCTTTGTTTATCCTGGAAAAACATTCCAATCAACCAATCAGATTCGAGAGACAAGATTACAGTTTATGTCAAGTTTAGGCTGACAATCAGGTTTAGGTGCTTCTCCATCAGTGTTATCCACCTATCATTTCCCTCTGATTTTATGGATTAGTTATGAGTTAGGTTGGGGGTAGGAATAAGGTTAGGACTAAATTTTCAGACCGAATGTTGTTCCAAGATCGACAAAATATGTCTTACTTGGCAAAAACCCAGTGACCTGCTATAAGGACAGATGTCTGATGTATTCGCTCGTACCACATCACAGAGCATCTCCCAGAGATATTTAGATGAAATATGAAATACGCTCAGCTTCCAGCAGCTCCAGAGGTGCCAGATGCTGAAATTCAAGATTTTGAGGTAACGTACCACTAAACTCAGCTCAGGGTGTGACTATAATCCAGGAAGCAATTCAAGTCTTTCGAATCTAATACATTAGCTTTCTCTTTCGTTGTTTGGCTCGATACCAGCTCTATGTAAACAAAATGGGATTTCTGCGATATCAACAGGCAAGTCTACATAGCATTCATCCACAGTAGTCTGGGTAATTTCCACAGAGCTGCACTTGATATGTAGTCGTGTGCAGGTGCGATTAGAAAAGGTGTTGGTTTAGAGAAGCCAAGTACAACACCACCGATCAGCCCATGTGAAAATGCACGGCTCAGGGGAGCTTTGGGCCACTGACTGTGGGACTTGAGCAAGAATAACACAGCAGCACGGAAAGAGACTCATAATGTGTACCAGACTACGGCAAATGAGATGGGAAGATTTCTACACTCAGGGACAAACCGCAATTCTCCCGGCTGACTGCGAGAGGAACCGTGAAGCTCAATCCAAACACGAGGCTTCAGTTTTCAGTGCTCAGATCCCCAAACTCCTCTCTAATAGTTTTTGGAAGCTCGCAGTGAAAATAAATCCACTGTTTACACAAGTCTTTTTGAAATCATTAGTGTACCAGAAAATATCTCTGCACATACTGCAGGGTATAAGGTTGAGCAACATTTCCTCGTACTTCAAAAAGTCTCTGCAAGAGCCGGCAATTCCAGTCCGACCGCCGCCTGGCTCCAATCACTCGCTGATAAAACACTCTCTGTTTGGTTACAGCCAGCAGCGGTTAAACCCATGAAACAACCATGACTATCACAGCGAGACCCAGCGAATGACTGACACCCTCTTATGTCAGAAAAATGCTCTTAAAAGACTTCAGATTTGTCCAGATGGTTCCTACATGATACACAGTAACATGATTATGTTTCAATGGTCTAATAAACCCCATTCTGATCAATTCTCATCAGATTCACATTACTGCGATCAAGGTTGACGGTAGTTTCTTTGTGACTACAAATAAACACTAAGAAAGTGAACATGCTGTTGTTTCAGTGCCCGATTCACAAGGAATCCTGCAAATCAGCAAACAAGAAAAGTGTGCGGGATGTCATTTGTACAGTGCAGTTTCCTTCAGGCCGGTTGTGGAGGATTGTTATGATCTGGCATATTTTACTGAGACTGTGCAGCATCACCGCACCTCAGAGATCCAGACTTTAAAATGCTGAAAGTTCACACGACTTCACCACACATCTGGATATGAGCCCAGCTATAACACTCCTCTCCATCGTTTCGTCCTCATTCCTTAAATTAAATACAATATAACAATTATATGATGACATCACAGCATTTATTGCACCTAGCAACTAACTCTGACTTTTGTGAATAAGAAGCAATCTATCAGCAAAATTTACACAAAAATGAGGCGTCTTTGTGCTTAAAAGAATAAGGATGACTTAATTTAAGTATGAATGATAAAATTGGTGGACTAGCTCAGGGTTAAATTAGCACCTCGGTAAAATGGATCTGGGTGGTTATTGTTTAAGATTTCTGCATTGAAATAACCTGCAAAAGTGTTTGAATGTCAGTATGAACTCAGTGTTGAATGTTGCAAATGAATCTCACAAGACATTTCACAAAACAATGGTAACCATCAATACACAACCTAGTAACACACACAACTAAATCCTATCATGATCACCAGTTTTCTACACAGAGCTCCAAATCAATAGAGATTATTTTCTAGTTTGCTGTAAGGTGTGAATGTGTGTACAACCTTCCATATGAAGATGTGACAACCAACCCGTTCACACATTCTGCCAATTTTTAGTGTTAAACAGCACAGTTTCATGTAGAAAGCATTTGGCAAACGTTCATCTCGATGCAAGAAAAAGCGTGTTGCCACTACCATATAATCAGGAGATAAAAAGAAGAGCCCTGGATGTTGAAACATGTCCCTGCTGACACTGGATAAAACATTTCTATAATTACAAAACAAAGACAGAAATTGTTAATGGTTAAGTGGTAGAGGAACCATTTATACTCAGTGGAATCTGTTCAAGGAAAACAATGGCGAGTGAAAACAGTGAGCCATAAATTCATAAAAGAAAAGTGTCTGTTTTATGGGCTGGTTTTCCAGTTCTATTCATGAGCTTTGTTTACGACAGAGATTTAAAAAAAAGAGCTGGATATGGTTAAACATAAAGGGAGCCGTAAAATACAGCAATATTACAATGAACTTCAGGAGCACTTATTCTTTTAAATATTCAACACAAGATGAAACAAATAGACTATAAGTATAGATGCCTCACATTGTTTGGAGGCCATGTGTGAGTGGTGCTTGACGCCAACACCATACAAGGGCATAGTGGGCGGGGCATTACAAGGACATTGATGTGCGGTTGCTAGGGTGTTCTGGACGGTTGCTAGGTGGCTATTTAGACGCCCAAGTCTCTGTCTCTAAATATGGCTTGATGACTATAGGATGTTTTATGGTCCACTGTAATTCCTAGTACTTAAGATGTAGCACACATCCCACCTATATAAATCACGCAAACCCCTAATCCTAAGTATGAGAAAGAGTGAGATTCTTGCCTTAAAAGACATTACTGTGCAGAGTGATGCAGTTATAAATCACATAAAAAAACTTGCTTCACTGAATTACACATGGTGGCCAGCAAACAAAACCAATATTAATGTCCAGTTCCCCTCTCGCTGGTCAGGTCATCAGCCATATGTGACCTGTGTTAAACAAAACTACTGGTCACATACATATTCACACATTTAACTGCATCCTGTTTACCAACATTTCCCCAAATTAAAGTTTTTATCCACCGTCCAACAACTACACAGATATTTGATTTAGCTTATTGTCTAAATGGAAGATCCAACCGTGATTTGTGGTTTGCTAAGAGAAACCCTGTCATTAGACAATAAATATGTGGAAAAACGTATTAAACAAATTGATCAACCAAACTGTATCCTAATTAACACTTCCCCGCCAGCATTTTGGAAAAAAAAGTTCCCAGCCAGCACCAGCATTTTTTATCATTTTCACAAAAGTTTCATGGTCCTCAGAATTTTTTTTTTTTATCTGAATATCAAAACATGCAATATTTTAAAAGAAAGAACAGACCCTCTGCTTTTAAACAAAAAACCAACAAGTTTTGATTAAAAAAAAAGAATGCATGAAACTAGTGAATAAAACATTATTCTAGTTTCATGCATTCTTTTTTTTTAATCAAAACTTGTATGTGGGTACGTTTTATAATAATAAAAAAAAGCATTTTGAGCAAAAAGCTGTGAAAATCGCGCCTGGATCGGATATTGAACGATGATCAAAACACAGATGGAGTAAATCGAGCCCATCAAGTCTAAGCTTCAGTCCTGAAGATCGTCCTGGGTCGACATTTCAGTCAGTAACATTAGGCAGTTTTGATTTACACGCTGTTTAATGTTGATGATCGCATTATTTTACACATGCTTCTGCTTACATATGCTATCGCTTGTTTTTGCTTCTTCTTCACATGTGTTTTGATCAGGAGAGTCAGTACTCTTTCAGAAGATGTGTAACAGCGCCCCCTACCAAATAACAGTGAAAACACGGAAAGCGGAAATTTACATCAATGGCAGGGAAAGAGTTAAAATATGAGCCTTGTAACAGTAATCTACAGTGGAGGAAATGTAAAGTACAGTGATGAAAACATGGTTTGGTAATTTGACCTGAAAACACCACAAAAAAGCAAATAATCTGTTTAACGCCAAAGAGGTGACATAAATATCTCATCAGAGGAATCAGAATCACAGAGAATAATGCTAGATGAATGTGACTGAATTAATTCTACCCATCATGCATCAATATATGCACTCCAATGTATTCATGCAGGGCTATAACTGCCAAATTACAGTGTGGCTCCATGATATTTACTAATGCCAGCAGAAATGCATTTACACATAAGTCAATGTCACGAATGTATTGATACTCAAAAGATCTGGGCGCTGTAAGGCTGGTTGGACCCCAAGATTTCACATAGCTTTTCCAGTAACAAGCTTTTGATTAGCAATGTAGCATGACAAGACGCTAACATCTCTATTTTTGGTGATAATGTTTTGCATGTGCAGCTTCTCAAGGTTCTAATAAAACACTTATTGGGAAGTTGATTATAAAAATATATTCTATGAAAGTTTTTCTAATGCTCCCATTAGGTTATGAAAACATTATTTTTAGTTTTTTCCTGTACATTCAATGTTTCTTTGACATGCGAACGTTAAAGGTACATTCCATTTTATATTTCTGCACGCATTATATTATATATTATTATGGGAATGTTACTTTTGAATGTTCTCTGAACATTCTGAAACAAGTAACGTTTAAAAAAATGTTAGACGAAGGTTCCATGATCAGTGAATAAATAATGTTTCTGTGCTAACATTCTAAGAACATTATTAAAGACCAAATAACATGGAATGAACATTCTATTCATGTTACTGGAAGAACATTTGTTCATAACTTTGAGAGAAAGTTCTGAGAACGTTCCCTGTTAACAAGGTAGATACTTTTTTTTAGCAGAGCTTGTGATGTAGCTAACAACCTTTTGACAAGCTACAGTTTAAAGTAACTTCCTCGGGACTAATTGGGGAATTTTACAGAGAATTTGGAGTCGCCACAGACCTGTCTTAACCTGGCAGTGTAAAGACACCTTCAGGATCACATGAGAAACTCAACAGAGAGAGAAGCCTTTCTGCAAACTCCCACTGCACATGTACACGATGATACGGCTATTACACATTTACATGCATTCAAATCAAGACCGTTTTCCTTTCAGACAGTGGTATTGTTATTTGAGTGCTTTCTTGTTGGGGACCACAGTGTCAAAAGAAAAGTCGGTTAACCTCAAGAAACAACATGCTTCACATACACACTCGTTACAGCATATAGACTGCACATCTGCATTCCTCTCTGTTGGATATATGCGAGGAAAACATTACACGCGGCTCCGGAATAATAGTTTTCACCTGCAGTCTGAGGCCAACGCGAGACACACAACTGTGCATTGGCCATGTAAAATATGAAAACCAAATATGCGACATGAGCCAGAGAGTTTCCAAAGGTAAGGCTGTCTCATCTCACAAGAGCTGTTGAGCATCTATCAGAAAAAAAAGGCCATGACACCTTTATTCCCGTGTCCAGCGGTAATGTCGAGCAAAGAGATCCACTAAACAATAAGGATAAATGCTCGGTATTGTAACCCTGTCCCCATCCGCCTCTCTCTCTCATGGCAAACGCCACATCCACTAATCTGAGCTCTTCTACAGTAATGGGAAAGTCAATAGCTGCATACAATCAGTAAACAAATTCTGCTATTTTTAAAAAGAGCCCCCGTCTCCATTTTAGCGCCGGCAATTTAAATTATTCTACCGTGTAACACCTTAATTGTGTAAGACAAAGACGATGTCGAGAGCACAAAAGAAACATGAGAGGAGCGTAATTTCTGTGCTGCCACGCAGAGATGACATGTGATAAGCATTGAGTGTGGACCGCTCCGACGATGCCAGATGACAGTTTGTAGTTAGTCGCTATAATAAGGCAGAGACAAACAGTTTGTCTTTAAGCTGTTGTGAATGTCAGCCTCTTAATGAAGAT
This sequence comes from Gila orcuttii, assembly GCA_026230005.1. Lineage (NCBI taxonomy): Eukaryota > Metazoa > Chordata > Actinopteri > Cypriniformes > Leuciscidae > Gila > Gila orcuttii. The sequence goes on along the minus strand of JAPDVR010000007.1, from coordinate 12,229,479 downwards.
AAAGAAATGCAGTTAAGAGCATATCAAAGCCAAGCCAGGCTGAATTCTCCTCTTGGATTTCATTATTGGCAGTTAAACAACACGGTTTTCATGTTCAGCATTTAAACATTGAGGGTTGCCTTTCAAAGATATTGATCTTTTTTGGAGAGATGGTTTTAGCTTGGGAATCTTCTGGGAATGCTCTATTTATTATGCTGTTGTTAGTGACCAGCTCTCTGACTATCATTCAGGATCCTATTAAACTCAAATTGAAGTTTGGTGGCTTTTAGTCCGTGTCTTTAACCACGTACATATGTTGTGTAAAAACATCTGATAAACATCTTTAAAATCCATCTTTAGAATTTAGAATGCATGTAAAAAAAATAAAAAAAGCATGCATTCTAAATCATAAACGTCTTCTAAATGTCTATATAACATCAGACAGGAAACATCTTAGAGACGTATCGCAGATGAGCAAACGCTCTAAAAAAAATACATCTTTCAGATGAAAACACGTACATCACATAGACGTCTCTGAGATGTATGTGTGCTATCGACCATTTTTACTCTAAAAGCTGACGAATCTAGATTTTTACAGAAATTGCACTAATTTCTAACTAATGTACGAGGTGGCGATTATGTATAAAATCGTATGATGTGAATCATACAAAAACGTAAGAGTTTTAGAACTGATTCCGAATAGGAAAAAGTTTCCCAAACATTTTACTGCTTCTACTTCACTTATTTTTTTCATTTTAACTATACATTTTTAAAGGGAGTATAGCTAACTAAACATACCTATCAAAAGGTTTGGGGTCAAGAATAAAAATAAAAAAAAAGTATACTTTTATTCAGCAAAGATAGTTGAAAGTTGATCAAAAGTGACAATAAAGACATTTATAATGTTATGTCATTTGATAGTTCCTTTACTTTTACCTTTAATTACTTTTTGTTTCTAGCTTGTCGTGTAGGTACCTAAAGAACAAAAATAGCTTTATGACTAGCAGAAGAAAGTTTGCTCTAGATGTGTTTAATCTGTCTCTGTCATGCAACCATCTTTCAGACCAAAACTACACTCTCTGAATCATGCCAGCCCTTGTGATTTCGTGTTAAGCAACATGTGTGTGCTCTTTTGTGGATGTATTTCTGCACACTGCTGCGATTGAGTAATTACCATGACGATGTGGCTGTAAAAGTTGAGGGAGTCATTGCATTGCTCATGGTTGCAGAGGTAAACGTGTGTGAGAAGAAACAGGTGCGGTCCCATCCCGACCTGGCCAGACAGACGCTAGCGCTCATGACTCAATGCCCAACATAAAACGAGTGCGTGACAGGAAGCCTTTACATACCACACACACTTCCTTGACAGAAAAAAAAAACATACATTATATACATCCTACACACCCCGCCGGCAAAACCATCAGAGAAAACTAAGACAAGAATCTGGATCACAATATCAACCACTGCTGAGTCCGAAAATAAAAATATAAAAATAAAACAAAATTGGACATTTAAGGCATTTAAATGTATGAATGTCATTGCATTAAATACAAAATATCAAACCATGCAGCATAAATAATTATAGCACTTAAAAGCACGCATAACAAGCAAAATATAAATAAAATATTCTGTGGTTCCATATTATAAAACAGATTTACTGTTCAAATAATAAGTATTTGGGCACTTTCTGGTTGTCAAACATTAGTGGAACATGCCTGTAGTTATTGTCATGAACTGTCTAAATAATTTTAAGAGCTGCTGTAAATATAATAATATAATAATATATCTGAAAGAAACCCTATGCTGGCACATAAAATGAGGTTATCAATATATGAAAAAAAAAACTTAGATTAATCCTTTTTCTTTTCACGATTAATCTAACATAAAAGTTTGTGTTTCTATAATATATTTGTGTAATATATATGTGTGTGTACATATATATATATATATATATATATTTACATATAATTGTACACACACACATCATATCTTTTATGTTACGTGCGATTAATCAAAATTAATATATATATATATATATATATATATATATATATATATATATATATATATATATATATATATATATATATCATTCTTGCACCTTAATTGACTGTCTGGTGCAGAAAGAAAGCTTTCAGCAGATACAGACAGACAGGGTGAGACGGACGAACCTCATACCTGGCAGGTGTGTGTGTGTGTGTGTGTGTGTGTGTGTGTGTGTGTGTGTGTGTGTGTGTGTGTGTGTGTCGGCAGCGTCGGCGGTGCCTGAATTCAGTGTTTTTATCTGGCTCAGTGATGCGGAAGAGGACGCAGTTGTATTGAGCTGACTTCCTGAAAATAGAGTTACACACACACACACACACACACACACACACACACTGACATGACGGTCATGACTCGATCAGACCCGTCTAAACATTAAAGAACACGCTCACATCGTCTCATTCCAAAGGAAAAATTATATATATTGGATGATCTGAATTTAAAAGATACTCAGCTATTATTCCAACACAAAGCCTGATAACAAGGCCTTTAATCCCATAATAGATCTGTTGGTATATAGAATAGTTTCTGCGGCCCCATGTTGAGTGGGATGAAGAGTCCTTCGCTCTGGGACCAGTGCCTCATCTCACCTGCTGCTGGGAATGACAGCGACTCAAGAACCAATAGGGCTGAAATTGCTTTAGATTGATGACATATAGGGATCGAGCAAGGTCTTTCACTGCCCAGAACAACGCATCCAATCTGACGGCAGAACATAATTCAAGGGCACTTTAAGAGTGACCTCTAAAGTACAGAAGGAACCTCTCAGTAAACAGCTGAATAAAACACTGGAAGGGCCATCAAATCTGCTTGGACTTACTCAAGATGAAATTATTTCTGATAACCATGTTCTCTGTCATAACAACATACAGTGTGTCAGCATAGGCCTACACACACACACGCGTGTTGTTTCATGTTTTATGGGGACTTTCCATAGACATAACGATTTTTATACAATTTGTATGTTCTCTCTCCTTACACTAACCCGACCCCTAAACCTACCCATCAGACAAACCTCTCTGCATTTTCACAAAACATCACTTAGTCTGATTTATAAGCTTTTCCTCATGGGGACCAAACAATGTCCCACAAGGATTTCGGATAAGCCATCATTGTGGGGACATTTTGTCCCTATAATGTACAGTTTACCAGGACACACACACACACACACACACACACACACACAGTACTTAATTTGACTCTTGATATATAAAGTATGTTATGATGTACCTATGGATGTATGTATGTATGTATGTATGTATGTATGTATGTATAGATAGATAGATAGATAGATAGATAGATAGATAGATAGATAGATAGATAGATAGATAGATAGATAGATGGTGCCACGTAGTTATGTTAATACCGTTTTTGTAAACAGCTTCATTAAATCTATTTAATATAATCAGCTTCTTTCTTTCTATTGGTGTGATTAGTCGCGCGCATCACGAGATCTCCGACGAGTCCAAACGCAATTGGACAGAGCCGTCAGTCACACGGTCACAGCAGAGATGAGCAGTGGTGGACCAGAGCTTCTTCACACACACACCATCCCTCTGAGCCACAAATTACACACGAGAGCCTCGTCGTGTAGAGTTTGAGCCGTGGATCGACGTGAATCGAGGGATTTTTCACTAAGCACCTGTTGGCGCGAGTGTTTATCTGAGCTGGATCCTGCGCGCGCCACAGACATGACAGGGAATGAGTCTCGTGATCGCAACTGCAATGACACACACATTTGCGTCTGAGAAACACGGGGAACACGACCTAAACATGCTTATAGAGGCTTAAAGAATAACCATGTGTGTTTTCTTTTCCTGTAAATAAATAAATAAAAATGTAACACTTGAATTTATAAACAAAAATAAAATAAATTTTAGTTTTTTTTTTTTTTAAATAATCAAACAATATAAAAATATGGTAATAATAGTGTGAAATAATGATAATGTAATCGAATTAATAAATACTGGAATAAAATCACATGGAGAACATTGCATGATAATTTTAAATATTCAAAGACGGAACAATAGGAAACGTTAACAAACGTTGAGAGAGAGAGAGAGAGAGAGAGAGAGAGAGAGAGAGAGAGAGAGAGAGAGAGAGAGAGAGAGAGAGAGAGGCATGACATATACACATATTTAGAAGTAGTCATGCATTAATGTGCGCAGTGTCACTGTTGCTCTATTGTGACACGAGCATCGGGCACGCGGAGAATAGCAGATAACATTCACCGGCCACTTAAGCACAAACACGACATCACTCGCCATGACCCGCTCACCAGAGAGAGCCACCACAGGGTCTCGTCTACACGAGCAACAAGACTAGGACTAATGAAGTAGTAATGTGCACGGACAAGATCGGCATGTTTGGATACTGAAATGGTCACAAAAGGCTGTAACCCTAATGATCTATTCCCCCTGTTTCTAAGATGAAATAACGCTGGATGATGCAGAGAGAGAGAGAGAGAGAGAGAGAGAGAGAGAGAGAGAGAGAGAGAGAGAGAGAGATGCGGGCCCCTAACATGCACCTGACACTGGACTTCAACTGAAGCTCTGCTGTTATGAACGATTTGATAAGTGTTTAATTCGCGACTTTTTTTATTGGTTTAATTGCGCAGTTTCAGGAAATATATTCAGTCGCATGTCATAGGCCTAAAATTTGACTTTCAGGCGAATTGCAGGTGTACTTGTAACTGGATGTTGCCACATTACGCGGCGCCCTGCGCTTCCACGACAGCCTAAAAACAATGGCCAAAAATCCAATGGCAATACTATAATGGCATTTATGTGTTATATGAATTAGCCAATTTATTAGGCTAGGCTATATGAATAGCCTACATTTGCAAATTGAAATAAAAAACCCCACTATCTCATTCCCGTCTTCCGCGTTTCTAAATCTAACTGAAATAATTGAGGAAAAACTGTTGTAATTTATGGAAAGCACAAATAATTCTCTCCTCACTGAGCTTTGTTTTGCGCCACCAATCACAAACCCCCCCCTGCCCTCACGGGTTTATTAAAAAATAACACAGTTATGCTGCTGTGGCGCGCGCATTAGATAAAGACGTATTCCTTATAACCACGATGAGCTCAATGAACATGCTTGAACCTGTCAACGGACATGTCAAAATCATGAAGTGAAACACAGGACATGGTGTTCTGCAGATAGCCTGTTTAATCACAAAACCGACCTGCAAGGTGCCTCGAGCAGTGACATATTTGCAAAAAGCAACTGAAATGTGAGTTAATATTTGTTTTGACTCTCTTTGAATTGTTCGAGGAGGGGAAACCAGCCTGTTTGGGGTGATCAAGTGAAGGACCTGTAGTAGAGAGGGATTTAAAATGAGCCAGATTAGTTAATTATCCACAAATGCGCTTTTCCTCTTAAGGGTGGGGACAAATTAATCCCAGCGGCAACCGACAAAAATTCTCTCCTGTGAAAAGCTCTCTCTCTCTCTCTCTCTCTCTCTCTCTCTCTCTCTCTCTCTCTCTCTCTCTCTCTCTCTCTCTCTCTCTCTCTACCAATACAGGGGTTTTGGAGCGGGCCAGACCCTTCTAATGAATAGGTCCGGATTAATCATTCATCTTGCGTTGTTTAACGCTTTGATGGATGCATATCGTCACTCAGGCTCAAGACAATAGATGCACGGCGTTTTGTTCTTACCAAATAAATCACTCACATTGTTTAAGGTACATTGATCAATCTAATGACTTGTAATAGGCTCCTAATTACCACAGAAAAGTGCTTGCAAGGCACAAGCCGGACTGTGTTTTTTAATTCAAATAGGTCCGGTTAGTTATGGTGATCAGAATTAAAAATAGCCTTATGATATCATGCATTAGGGTAGAGTGGTTTAACTTACATCTCATAATTTGTTCATTTAAAATACTCAGTGTAAAATAAATAAATGTGGGTTCAGCAAATAACAAAAAGCTATTTTAATTTTAAATATTGATGTTTATTTCCGTTCCCTCTTCATTATAAAACGGGTCTTTATACTCTTGGCCTATTTAACAGCTGTCAGGGGTAATCAATCCTCAATTAATAGAAACTGCTCAAAGTGAATATATATTAATTGCGAGTAGTAATTATCTGTTTTCATCGGCGTCTCATATTGCGCACATTTCGCCCGAACTGTTAAGAAATGTACATCAGTGTAAAGCTTCGACGCAGCAATTTTATTTCATTTTCAGCAGCAGTACATAAATAGACATCTAAATCTGTATAACCTAAACCTCTCTCTGCGCCTCAGGCCAATTTGTTTATGCTGAACAGACGTTTAATAGTGTTAATTGTTCCTCCGTCAATTTGCAGTGATTGCGGAAATCAAGCTATTTTCGAGACTCCATCACTTGGATTTGAATAAATTGTTTTATATTCCCTAGCTCTCTCCATAGGAGGGAATTTTAAGGGAAGCGCTTTGGAGTAAATTGCATCCAGCCTGACTGGCAGCGTTCAGCCGCTATAATGGAGCATTATTTGGTCATTTTGAATACTGTAATGCACAGCGTTTCGGCGGGGCCATTCTCAAGAAAATTGCTTTAACTTTTAAAAGGAGGCGATTCACTCCAAAGCAGGCCATTGTTACATTATGCCATTACCCTTAAATGTTTTAACAAGCAGCGCAACACAATGCTATAATGCATTGATCTTTATATATTTAAAAAAGAATTTTTGGGGGGGGGGGGTAAAATACAAATATTAGAATTATTAATTTTTTATTATGTTTTTTTTTTATCCAAAAGATATTATAGCCTATTTATGTTATATTAAAAGTTACAGGCTATTTAGCTGCCATTTAGCGCTCGAACTTTGCATTGAGCATTTCTATTTAAAGCAAATTAAAAAATAAAATAAAACAAGTCCACTTTTTTAACGATTTTTGAGGTTTTTGAGTCATGTGCTCGCAGAAGGAAGCGCGAGGGTGAGCGCGCGCACACGCGCATTAACACCCCAAACTCCAACCTGCGCCCCATCTCTCTCTCTCTCTCTCTCACACACACACACACACACACACACACTCACACACACATTCAATAAAAGTCTAACACACCTGTTGTGAGATCAGTGGTGCCCCTCCGTCCTCTTCATCTAAGATGTAGGCTATTCTTGCATTTCAGTGACTGGTTCTAATAAGAAAGACAAAATATTTTTAACATTTGGAATCACCAACAACCTAAGTTTACGGAATAACCAACAATTGTTAAATTAAAAAAAGAAAGGGGAAATGAAAAGATAAATAAACTTACACAGACATTGCATAATAGCCTAATCATTATGACTTCCACTCAAAACATGCAGCGTAATGTCACCGTATAATAACGCTAACCAGAAATATCGTCATGCTTTTAATCCGTACATCAAATCACATTAAAACGACCTACAAAATAAACACATCACTAAAATCACACATGGAAGCTGCAAACGGTTACGCGTGTGAATTTTAAGGATATCCGTTTGCGTACATCAACACACGAAACAGATATCATGCACAAAATCAAGATGAGACGCTTACCATCGGAGGATGCCTATTAAATACCAATATGAGCTGAGCGCTAACGTCTGTGCAGATACTACGCCTTGATGGCCATAGTTATATTTATATAAAAAATGATGAAAAATAGCTGACGGCTTATTGCTTGACAGTGGGATCAGTACCCCAGTCATTGATTGACGTGCAGCTTTAGTATTTCTGTCATGGTCGCGTCGCTCATTGGTCGGACGCGAGTCGTCGCGCGCTAAGATTGGCTGAGTATCGCAGCCAGCTGTACTTCAAAGCACGCGCTCACTATACAACTCGAGTAAAGAGAGTAAAGCTTCAGCGCGCTGTCCCTCAGTCACACTGGAACACTCACTCATTGTTCTCTTCAACTAGCTGTCTAGGAAAGGCCCTGGATATGGCTACGTCTATACTTGGGGTAAGTAAACATTGACATGTATTTTAATTTGATGCATTTTTGTTGTTAGTTTCACCATTGGTATTGACATTTCATTGTTGCTTGCGTGCCTTTAAACTTTTCAATGACTTTTATTTACATTCTAAAATAAATAAATAATGATGCCTAAAGAGAACCTTTTTACATTCCAAAACGTTTTTTTTTAATTGTCTAGATTTACTAGTACTGGTGTTTTAAATAAATCTGAAAACCAATGCGCTGATTTGAAGAGGCGAAAATGAAACAGTTGGAAACTTGAAAATCCTGTTCAGCGAAAGAATTTATTCAGGGGAAAAAAATAATAAAAGGCTAACAGTGAAATCTGTAAGAGTGCATTTCTTATTTTTTAAATAAAAATAAAATAGTGCAATAATTTAAACGTGAGATTCTTTGTTAATGACCTTTTTAAAACATGTAAAAAAAAAATTTAAAACTTGTAGGAAATATTCAGTGCATCATCAGCTAATTTTCGTGTTTTGGTTGTATCTGGCAAATGGTTTAGACTTGTTTGCTTTTCAAAACACCCCAACTATGTTTTATAGTCTAGTAAAGAGCATCAACTTTTCATCCAAACAGGAAGAGCCGAGGTTTGGAACTACCCCTTTAGCGATGCTGGCTGCAACCTGCAACAAAATTGGCAACACCAGTCCCCTCACGACTCTCCCGGACTCCAGCGCGTTTTCCAAAGGCGGATTTCATCCCTGGAAAAGATCCTCGTCGAGCTGCAACTTGGGCTCCAGCCTGCCCGGATTCACCGTCGCCACAAGCCGAAGTAGCTCCGGACTAACGAGCAGCACCGGCACGGGCAACAGCGCTTTCTGCCTGGCCTCGACCTCGCCAACCTCCTCCGCCTTCTCCGCAGAATACAGCAGCTTGTTCTCCAACACGGCGAGCGTTTCCTCGCAGGACTCGGGACAGTCCGCCTTCATTTCCAAAGTTCACTCCTCAGCAGAGACTCTTTATCCGCGGGTCGGCATGGCGCACCCTTATGAATCGTGGTACAAGTCCGGGTTTCACTCCACCATCTCGGGCGAGGTGACCAACGGCGCGTCCACGTGGTGGGACGTGCACACGAACCCGGGCTCGTGGCTCGAGGTTCAAAACCCGGCCGGCACTTTGCAAAGTTCGCTTCACTCCGGAACCCCACAAGCTATTCACTCCCAACTAAGCGGCTACAACCCGGACTTCTCGAGCCTCACGCACTCCGCGTTCAGCTCCACTGGCATCAGCCCCACCGCGTCCCACCTCCTGTCGACCAGCCAACACCTGTTGACCCAGGAAGGGTTCAAAACTGTGATACCCACTTACACGGACGCGTCGGCCACTAACGCTATGATATCGGGCGCCAGTTCGGGGATAGGGACCTCGTCCCGGTCCTCACGGAGATACTCCGGACGGGCCACATGCGACTGCCCGAACTGCCAGGAGGCGGAGCGGCTCGGGCCTGCGGGTGCCAGCCTACGGAGGAAAGGACTTCATAGCTGTCACATCCCGGGCTGCGGGAAAGTCTACGGGAAAACATCTCACCTCAAAGCGCATCTGAGGTGGCACACTGGCGAGAGGCCATTTGTGTGCAACTGGCTCTTCTGTGGGAAACGGTTCACCAGGTCCGACGAGCTCCAGAGGCACCTGCGCACTCACACGGGGGAGAAGCGGTTTGCGTGCCCGGTGTGCAACAAGCGCTTCATGAGGAGCGACCACTTGAGCAAACACATCAAAACACACACCGCTGGAGGCGGAGGCAAAAAGGGCAGCGACAGCGACACCGACACCAGCAACCTGGAGACCCCCAGGTCTGAGTCTCCAGAACTGATTTTAGACGGGGTAAACCCGCGGGTCACGGTCAAAGACCAGTCTCCGCACCACGAGTCCTGAGCGCGACTTACTAAACGCATTTTCCTCGAGAAAAGGAAACGGGTCTGGACTGGAGTATGCGATAAACTCTCCATTTCTTAGAAAAACGAGCGAGACTTGCATTGGAAAGAGCAAATGAACACTGGCTGTTTCTGATGCGCACAGACGAACGCTTCAGCTTTCAGGACGATAAAGTCTTCAAGGCTCAGTGTTTTAACGGTGGACATTTGTTGTGGAATCAGTGTTGGGCAAAAAGAGGGAACTAAATAACCACGGCTGCCGGTTGAGCTAAATGTGTACATATATCCACAAAAAATAACATGTATTTTTTTTTCCCTGTAAATGTTATGATTGTTTTGTGGTGGATCCTGAAATTCAGGGAATTTTTCTTTCCTTTCGACGCACTTTGTGGATGTCAAGTATGTATGTTACACAGCTATTTAAAATTCATTTAACCTTTCCTTTACCTTGCTGAAAATATATAAATGTTTAATTGTATAAAGTCACGCTTATAAGGCTTTCATTTTGTAATTAAAGGGATTTAAAATCTAAAGCTTGGGTTGTCTGATGCAAATGTTTTCATCAAAATTATTTGAATCCAAATGTGGCTTCGCTAGTCTAAATTGAAACCGTTCAGACTGCGCATAATTATTACGAATATATATTTACATTTTTTGGGGGAGGAAAAAAAATATCTTTAGGCTAATGTAGACTCGTTTTTTTGTTGATTTCTAAATCAATAGTTAATTCCCCAGAAAGGCATTTTGTCCAAATGAATATCTTGTTAAATAGTATTAATTATGACTTGGAGCACTTCGCAGCCCCATGTGTCTTGTATTGGCGATTGGGGATTCGTGTCTTATCAAATATCTAATTACTCTCCGAGACATCATTTGTTCAGCAGCTCTTTATCGCACATTTTCCGAGGGGATTCAGTGACAAAGGGCCTCTGAATATTTATTTGAATTGCTCAAATTAACTGCTTAAATTTGCATGTCAAACGGAAAATGTCCATCGTAGAGAGGGCTGAAGGCATAAAGCATCGTTTAGCTTTTATAAAACGCTACTCTTGATTTGGTGTTATGGGAACATTTTTTTTTCTCCCTTTCTTTTTTCTTGCCTTTTTTTTTTTTTTGGTGCCACTTTTGAAAGGGGAAATTGGGAGAGGCCTTATGCAAATGCTGAATTTAAAATGCTCTCGCAGTCAAATGGTCCCTGGCTGTTATTTGAATATCAGTGGCCCTGTACTGAAAAGGTTCAAGGATGCTCTCTGACTTCTTTGTGTTTATCCAGTGCAGCGTCCGATCCCACAAAACCCGGCGGAATAATTACAGCTCGAGCCCTGCCTGGGAACTCGTTAGCTATCTGTGCTACAAGGTAAATTGACCAGAAGGCAATAGACTAAAATTATTTTCATTTCCTTTTGTGTGCTGATGGCCGCAGCCTATTCAGTAAAAAAATAAAAAAAATACACAAATAGAAAATGGTCCATTATCATTTAACGACCTCGTGAAAAACTGGTAACATTTTGCAAATAACGAATAAAAAAATATACATAGTTTATAAATCATTAAACTGTAAAATGTAGTGGTCAAATAGCTATCCAGGGTTTAAAAATAGACAAATACACCAAAACGCAATTTCCGTAGGCCTATAGGTAATGTTTTCTCTAAATAGTCTTGCAGGTGTGCAGAACACAATTCTCAGTCTTTTAAAAGTTAATGTAGGATGCAACGATTTTATTGCACACAATTCAAAATTTGTGTTACGGAAATGAGCGCTATTTGGGCGTGAAGGCATTCACGAGCACGCTTTACAATTATATGGTTCTATTAAGGTTTACAAACGGGAGCTTATACATGGACAAGATCTAAGTGCTTTTCAGTCTTTTGGAGGCGAATGATGCGCCCGGGGTTGCGGACAGTAGCGCTGTCACTCACGGCCTTTTGTTCGCTTTTTTCTGGAATGCCCTCTGACTGAGCGCGAAGCAAAAGTCAGCTTTGTTTGCGCGCGGTAATAAAAGAGTGATCAAAGAAGAGCGCCGCTCCGGCCGCAGCGCGGGAAACTCAGCCGTGACGATGTGATTTTCCCGCGCTGCCGGAGCGGCGCTTCTCTCTCATCTCCCTTTTGGTCAGAAAATGTCCATCAAGCGCAGATCATGTTTACAAATTAAATGATTATCGTTATAAATAATTACATATATTTTATACCAATGCTAATGTTTTACTGTCACATTCAGGGTTATTATGTTTTCCAGTAACACGCAGAAACTAAAGTAGAGTTTAAATTCCTTTAGCCTAAGCCAAAACAATTGAATTGCAATTGAATCGACTTTATGTCATCTCATAGCCAGCCTTGATGAAGTGAGGGTTTGTTATTTTATCTGCTCGATTAATTTGATGTTGAGAAACACTCATATTTCAGGCATTTAAGTGTACAAACCATGCGCTCTGAATACTTTTCGTTGCCGCTATTGTCATATATTAGGCTACCAATATATTTACAGTTTGGAACACCACCACTTCCAACGTGAGGATAGTTGTATTCAGTTATATTTATATATCAGCTCGATTTCCAAATTTGAGAGTTGCTGAACATTCGTTGTAGCTAAACACAATAATCATCATAAAAAAGTCACCCTGAATTTATACCAAAATAGACCTCTTAAAATTAGAGGAAAACTACAAATCCCATTAAACCAACTGATTTTAGTCTTTTTTCAGACGGATGAGTTTGTAGAGTTATAACTGGCATTAAGTTTTATACCACATTCATAACACCTGTATTTCAGACATCTTTACAAACTGACTTGAGGTAAGGAAGGAGCCACAAAAACCATAAATCATAGTTTAATGAACAGACTGCAAAATAAATCATTCAGGTTATTATGTGTGGAATATATAGCCTCTCAAAGAGTCAAAAGAACATTACATTTGAGGAGGGCTAAATGCTTAAAGAAAACAGAACATGTGTTGAACTAGGAGTACAGCAAATGTATTGAAAACACTGAAAGAATGAGTTTAATTCGTGGTGTATGACAGGTTCAGTTTCTACATTCTCATGGCGCCCTCTTCTGGAGAAATTCCCAGAGCTGCCAGTCAATGGAAAAAAAACATTGGGAAAGCCACCTAAAGAAACCATTTACCCAAACCATTTCCTCATTTAGTAACCCTCATGTCAGTCCAAACTCTCATCACTCAAACGGAAAAGGAAATTAAAAATATATCTCATTTCGGTAAAAGAGAAGTTCAGTGACATCTATTAAGTTCCTAAAAATCATTCCCTTCCCTAAAGCTCCTAATACCAAATATTCTCAAGTGTCATGGGTTCTCAGCAGACCAACAGAACTTCAAGCAAAGGGGAATATTTACATGAATTTCACACAAAAGGTATAGTACACCTTTCATTAGATGTGTGTATAGCACAAGAGCCACACGGACTACTATTATTCAGGTCCTGCTTTGTCATTTTGGAGCGATTAAGCTTTAAAGTGTTTAACAAATGGTCAGAGTTTGGAATGACATGAGGGTGGGTCAATTATGTAAGAAGTTTCCTTTGAATGAATCCTTTAATCTGAGATAAGATGATGGTGTGAGACTCATTTCTTCCTCTCTGCCTCCCTGCTATCACTTCTGCCGTGTTTTTCCGAGCCCCTCCCTCGTTCCCGACTGACACTCCTCCTTTTGACATTTCTATCACAGTTTCTCTCTCGTTCCCTCTTGCCCTTCTCGTGTTCTCTACTCCTGTCTCTTTTCTCCCTGCTCGTGTTCCTGTCCCTCTCCTTACCTCTCTCTTTCTCATCTCTCCATCGCTGAGGGCTCCTGCTTTTCTCTCTCCTTCTCTCTTTACTCCTGCTCCTGTGTCTATCTTGTCCTCTCTCTTTGTCCTCCCTCCCTCTCTCACTGTGTTTGGGCTGTGTGTGCTCTCTCTCAGAGCCGCTGCTGTCACTGGACGAGTCCCTCCTCCTCTTCCTCTTCTTCTTCTTGTCTTTCTTCCCGGAGTGTTTGTCCTCCTCCTCAGAGTCGCTGCTGCTGCAGTCGCTGCTGTCTGAGGAGCTGCTGGATGAACTCTCACTCCTGGCTGGCTTCTTTTTCTGCTTCTTTTTCAGCTTCTTTTTCTCCTTTTTACTCTTCTTCTTCTTCTCTTTTTTCTTTTCAAGACGGTCAAGTTTTCTAAAAGGAAGAAGGGGATGAGTTAAAATTATAATTCAAAAGTTTGGGGTCAGTAGGTTTATCTTTCTTTTTTATTTGAAAGAAATTAGTGCTTTTATTAATGCTTTTCTTCAGCAAATAAATTGACCAAAAGTGGCAGAAAAGACATTTATAATGTTATAAAAGATAAATATATACTGATAAATATATTTAATTCGATGAAGAAGCTTGAAAATAGTATCACGGCTTTCACTAAAATCTAAAGCAGCACAACTGTTTTCAACATTGATAATCATCATAAATGTTTCTTGATCATCAAATCATAGAAATCATATTATACTGATTTCCGAAGGATCATGTGACACTGAAGACTGGAGTAATGATGCTGAAAATTCAGCTTTGATCACAGGAATAAATTACACTTTGCTATATATATATATATATATATATATATATATATATATATATATATATATATATATATATATACTGTATATATATTCACATAGAAAAGAGTATATTTTAAATTGCAAAAATATAAAGAAAATTCCTGTATTTTTGGATCGAATAGACAGCCTTGGTGAGCATAAGAGACGTCTTTCAAAATGTTTATATATATATATATATATATATATATATATATATATACACACACATACACACTTTTTTCACATTATTGTAACGATAATGGCAGAGGCTTATGATGTCACTACTCGCAATGAACAGCTGAAATTAAACTAGTTTATAAAGAATTAAAATGACAGATTATCCTTAATGTCTAAGATACACAAAAAAATTAAATATTGATAATATTACTAAAATGTATATTAATATTATAACTTCGTTATTTATAACAATTTATATTAATAGTAATTATGATCAATCCGATTATTATGAATATAGGCGGTTGTGTATGTGTGATAAATAATGAATCACACCTAAGTAGTTTCTGTTTCTGTTTGGTGGACAGAGATTTCAGGAACTCCACCTCAGGGTCGTCTTCTTCCTCGCTGGCCACAAAATCCTGAAGCACAGCAACACACATTAGCAAACACAACACACACACTCACTGACCATACATATACACAAGGGGCCAATCAGAAAGGTACTTTTGGGCAGAACCACAGTGTGAAATCCAGCACGTCTCTACTCTCTTGTAATTGTAGTTGTTGGTCTGATCAGTTCTAGTCTAACCCTTCAGCCGGCGGGAATGGCTTGTGAGCCGCCTGCTCAATAATTGGACGTTTTTCTGCAATCACACGCTGAGCTCCAGACATGGATATCATGGGTCATATTTGGGCAGGGTCCAGGAGATTACCTGTGCTGGATCAGTCATGGTGGCGTCCCTTCCAAGGACACATTTCTTCAGCGCAAACCCACTGTTCCGCATCTCTGCCATTAACTCGGAGGGGTGCATCGACGGACCTGTTAGGACAAATCACTCTTTCAGAACAAATAATGTGTGATCATTGCCCCCCTCGGAGAGATGCACACTACAGGCTTTGTTAACACACAAAGACGTACCAAATCAACTCCCTTGTCTCCCAGCTGGGTAAGGTGTACAGTATTATTCTGCAGAAGCAGAGGTTTCATCCAATCAAAGCAACAAATAACAACATTTCCCACCAACACGAGAGTAGGATCTATCTCCGCTCTGCAGAAACATGCATATTACTGTAGTGCTGCCAGCTCTCAGGACACAAACCACACACACACACCTTTACCACCTCTAAGTTTAGGGGACTCGGACACAAAAGTGAACATTCGGAGAGTTTTCATTCGCTCATGTTGTTCCAAAACTTTTTGTTCTTACTACGGGCTCCAATGTTGTTTTGTTCCCAATGTTCTTCTAAATATCTTCTTTTGTGCTCAACAGAAGAAAGAAAGTCATTAAGTTTATGGTCCAATTCTCACTAGTTGCTTATTAAACTTAACAACTACCTTACTAACTATTACTAAGCAGTAAGTAGGAGTTTATTGAGGCAAAAATCATAGTTAATAATGAGAATTGGACCCTCAAGTGTGACCAAAAAGTCATACAGGTTTTGATAAACATGAGGATAAGTAAATGATTATTTTTAATGTTTGAAAGGGGGTGGGGGGGGGGGGGGGGCTTTAATGGTGACTTTATTCTGAAATTGGGTAAAATATTAGTATAACATAAGTAGTTTGTGTATGAAATCTTCCATCATATTTTTGTATCCTTTAATAAAAATGAAATTGCGATCTATGGAAGCTTTTTTCTGCCACTGAATAAAAAATAAATAAGGTAATTGCTTTTTATCTCACAATTCTGACTTTTTTTCTCACAATTGCGAGAAATAATCCAGAATTACGAGTTAAAAAAGATAAAAGTCGCAATTCTGAGAAAAATAAATTTCTTACAATTGGGACTTTAGAACTCACAAAGTCACAATTGTGAGAAATAAAGTCAGAATTGTGAGTTAAAATGTCAAAATTACCTCTTTATTTTACTAGGGCGGAGACAAGCTCCCACAGCCATCACTATATTGATATATTATGTAGATTACACTATATAGATTTCCAGGACCAAATGCCACATGCTTCAAGTATTACAAGGGGTCAAGGTTTGGCAGGTTAGTACACTTAAAAACATTCTTTACTAATATCATATAATCACATCACCAAATATTTTATTAGATTATAAAAGATAATCTGAAATCTTCAAGTGTGACATGTTTGTCTACTAGTAACTGGGGTTTGGGGTGGTGTATGTTCTGACATAATTTGCATGTGGTGCCAACAGGATTGGTCACATGGCATTTATAATTCAGGTGACCTGCTCAAAAACACCTGCATTCAGAACTTTAGGTGAATGGGAAGCCATAGGAGCTTCGTCCGGGTATTACAGAAAGTCTTGGTGTATTATGGGACATTGTCGCCACCTACAGTTCTGAAAGTGTATACCATCTACAGGAAGAGAAAACCTGCATTAAGGTGAAAATCACTGACGTTTTTAATGCATGTCTTTGTGGTGTTTTTAATATGCTTTAAGACAGGGGTAGCCAACCCAGTTAAATTCAAGCTATTTTAAAGTCCCCCGTAGTAAAAAAAAAAAAACTTGTCTTTGATCACCAAAATGGCATATTTTATTTTTAACGTTTTGTCCTGTGAAAAAAAAAGTCTTCATTCCTTAAAATAGCTTGAATGCAACTTTACACCCTTGCTTAATTTAGTATACGTATAGTATATTATATAATTCTATGAATATGCATATTACCCCCGCCTCCACTCACTCATACAGGCTCATCAAAAAGTTGATGTATCAAAATGGTAATGCTGATGCGTTTTATGTATCGCTCTCTACAATGTCGGACACATAACTGTAATTAATATGATTTGCCTTTTGCTTTACTATGCTATCAAACAGCTAATAATGTGTTGCTAATGTTAAACAAACCATGTTCCCGTTCGCCATCTTAGAGTCAGACAGCTGCCTTCTAACAATCATCAGAAACGCTTTGTCTTTGGTTCACTGCAGTTTTAAGGAGAAAATACTCAGCAATGGTGTTGAATCATGAATTTGCACATGGTTTGTCTTAAAGCATATTAAAAACACCACATAGACATATAAACAACATTAAAAGCTGGATTTTCAGCACAGGGCATGAAGAAACGATCCCCTCAGTTGCCCTGAGAATTTTCACCACCTTTCTCGCCCTGATCATACAGGAAATAAGGAGAGAGCAGTATACCTGCTGCTTCATCACTGGGCATTGAGCTGGCGTTGATCCCAGACAGACCGAAGAGGGGACACTCACGATCCGTGTTCACATGACCCCATTTATGACACTTAATGCAGCGCACATTACGCACCTACAACAATTCAAGAACAAGAAAACAAGCAGAGTGCCCACATGTTCACTGCATTCAGACATTTGTGCATCAGCAATAATTGTTCATCTACATTTATGAAGGTGTATAACACAAAATTAAACATCACCTGAATACCAAAAGGCTGATCTCGAATATTCATGTCATCCTTTGCATACCTGATGAGTAAAATATGAGTAAGAAATACATAAAAATTCAATATCAAGCAAATTTGAGATCACTTACCAGCTAGTGAACTTACTTTTCACGAGGAGCTACTTTCTGCCACTCAAACTTGTACTCAGATTCTCCTCCCTAAAGATGAAAAACATGAGGTTGGCTTAAGTTATAAGATGCCACTAGAATAAGCATTCTTAACACCCTAAAGCCTGACATATGAAATAATAGTCAGAATTTTTTTAATAGAACAATTTAGACAAAATCTGAAAACAAATCTCTTTTTTTGCACAAGTTTTCTTTGTTGTTGAGTGTCATATTTGATACATCAGGCTAGAGCTGCACGATTCTGGATAAACTGAAAATCACAATTTTTTTGTTTAAAATAGAGATCACGGTTCTCAATTAACAATTAAAAAATAACGTAATTTACTAGAGGTTCTGACATCAAGTTAAATGCTGCAGTCTATTTAAAAAAATATTTAATTAATTAGAATAATTGAACGATTCAATGACTCACTCATAAAGACTTGACTTGTTTAATTACTGGATGAATCAATGTTTTTGAACAAATCTTTTGAATGAATGATTCAATGACAAATACATTTCTAACAGTCACTTGTCGCCACCTACTGGAGTAATGATGTAAGTGATACAATATTTATTTGAAGAGGCCAAGTTACTTCCAAAACGTAATTTACTACCGTAGACATCAGTGTTTATAAATCAACTATAAACTTTCATCCCAGCACTTCAGTGATAATCTGAATGAATCTGTTTGTGAAGTTGTTTCATACCTATACATGACAACTGCTCTCTTTGGATCAGCGGCAGAGCCAAAACAGATCGGAATATTCTCTGTGATCATATTCAAAGGTTTAAGAGATACAGGCGTATCGTTGTCATTTAGGAATGAGATCACATGGGTTTTTGAATCAAGATCTATTAACAATTATTCGTGCAGCTCTACACCAGGCTTTTATGGCTCATAACTTGATATAGGAGAATATGGAGCTCATACGCCAGGAGGAAAAAAACACTGCAATTTTCTTCAGAGGCACAAACTGAGCAAACATATGCAAATTGTTACTGATATTTATATGCCCAAAAAGTAGGATGAAATTCTGATGCTTGTAATATAGATCAATGAGATATTTATACCAGTATAGCAGATTACTCGCATCAGATGCAAATATATCTAAGTTGTCACTCAATATCTGCCAATAATATGTCTTGGTCAGATTATATTTAAATGCTTAGTTTTATGATCAAAGCTCTGTAGTTTAAAAACATATAATGCAATGCAAAACAATGATGATTGAGAGATGAACAAATAAACCTTCCTCAAAAGCCTGATGGATCATATTTGATACATAAATTTAATGATTTTAACATGATTTTTCTAAAAAATAAATAAAATAATAATCAATTAAGCCTAAGTTGCTTCAGTCCAGAAAATGGTAAATCTTGTAAGTAGTAGGCTAAATCTTGAAATATTCCTAACAATATCAAAGTTATTCTTACGTTTACTTATATAAAATCAGTAAAGATTTCACAGCAAAAAGACATGTGAAGCACAAGCTGAATTTGGAAGTTTATACTATTATACTAAAAGGTCTTTTACAATGCATGAACTGTCAATAGGATGACAGAAGGCTTGTAGTAGATTGTGCGCAACAGGTTTTTCAGCAAAGTTGATCATGTTAATAATTCAGACGCCTTAGAAAAATGCACATCAAATATGATACAGCAGGCTTTATAGGGTTAAAAACACTCAAGTTTAATATTCGTATTCGAAAGATTGACAGTGCAAAATCACAAACAATCAACAGCAAAACTTTAACATGGAAATGAACTTTACCTCTTTTTCCTCCTCTGCAGGAAGTCGGTGATGATAGACAGAAAATAACAAAAGATTACTTACACTTTACTTGAACTTCTTTTTCTCAGTTTCTTGATTTTCTAACAATTTTTATGGATTAAAATCTTGTATGTCTTAAGGTTTAGCCATGATTTGCAAGCGAATGATCAGTTACATTATTTTAATAACTTATTCAACAGGGTTTTTTTTTTTTTGACAACATTTCTGACCTTTAGATGCTCCAGGCGGCGCTTCATACATAAAATTAAGGCCATTTTTCACACGATCGTCTCCCATCAGCAGCCTGGAACATAAAACATTTCAGTTTCCAGGTAAATGCCCGATCATTTCCACAACATCAGCAGCACACGTGACTGTGTGTTTGAGACCCAGTCCTGTGTGCTGGTTTGGACTGGACTTCTCTGACCTGTTGTTGTACGTGTCCTGCTCCTTCAGGTAAGCCTGCATCAAATCCTCCTGCTGCTTCTTCTCGAAGGTTAATTTTTGCTCTGCGATCCATACCTGATGAAGAATCAAAGTTACGAAGAGTTCAGCACCTCAGATACACCAGTCTCTCAACATTCAAATAAAGGAGCTTGTCTTCCTCTGGAAACATCTGACACTAGACTCTGTTTTCTATACGATTATTAACCGAGCAAACGAACAAACATATCATGTGTTTGTGAATAAATACATGTGCATATTCATAAACAACCAAACATGCCGTTAGATATATACAGTAGTCAACATTTGAGGTGGATCAAAACCTTTCTTCAAAGTTA
The DNA here is from genome assembly GCA_026230005.1 of Gila orcuttii. Classification (NCBI taxonomy): domain Eukaryota; kingdom Metazoa; phylum Chordata; class Actinopteri; order Cypriniformes; family Leuciscidae; genus Gila; species Gila orcuttii. The sequence goes on along the minus strand of JAPDVR010000007.1, from coordinate 12,208,862 downwards.
TAAATGAATTTCGAACAATACCCGTTCTTGTCTTATATACCGGACAACTTTGATTAACTTTTTTGATCCACTTCAAATGTTGACTAGCTACTGTATATATAAACAGAAGATCTGAAATAATGATGACTCCAGAGCAATACTTAGTACGTTAGCTTGCTAGCCAAACCATCGCGCTTAACGTTACCTTCTTTATGTTGGATTTTGATGCAGGGTGAAAATCTTTCTTGCACATGAAATTAGCAAAAGATTTCCCCATGTTTGAACCCCAGCGTAACGACCAAAATGTTATTTAAAAACCGCAAGTTAGCGTTTTCCTAGGAACAACATCAAAACACCAGCAGCGGCGCTTCTTTATGACGCAATCAAAACAACACACATCCGGGATAGCTACATTTCGCAAACATAAATTAAAGAAGCCTTCCTCTTCAACAATACATAAAACAATATACAGTTTGAAAAAATAAAGCTGTAAAGTGTGTTAATATCTGTGAACATTTTAATGTTTTATTTACCTTTTTAAAATATTTTTTATCTTATTCATTTTTATTTATTCTAATGTACCTCTGGTTTTATTTGTAAATCATTAAAAAATATTTTAAAAAATCCAGTTTTCTTCTAATGGTTTTATTTTAGTTTACTTCGAAAGGAATACAGCATTATACTGTCAAATCAAAAGAAAACCATGCACTTCATTTTTATTAATTACTATTTTATATTATTATTTAATTTCTGTAATTGTATTTGCACTCATGTGCTATATTTTTATAAAATGTTTGTTTATTTATGTATTGTGTATTAGGCCTATTTTATGATCCTGTTAAAACAGCGAACACAAATAGCCAATCAAAAATGCCACTGCACTACCACGTGACTTGATGCGGCCTGAAAGCGCCGCTGCCACGCCCACTTTTTCGCTGACTAAACACCAATGCGGATCGACCAAACTCATTTGACAGATCGCTTGTGCGGATTGTTTTGGTTGATTATAAATCAGATGGCCGTGCATACGAATTTGTGTCAAAGTCTGCTGGCAGTTTTGTTTATGGAGAAAGGAAAAGGAAAGCAAACAGATGTTTAATCTCTTTGAACAGAGAAGTGATTTTCTTCGTGCCTGACATATACGCTGAGTTGAACAAGGTAAAAATATTATTTAAATCATACTGAATGCCAGCGTTACTGCAAATATTTGGATAATCTTTATGAATATCTACGTATTAGTGGTAAATAATGTTTAATGTAAAGGCTTGTATCTTACTAAGAGTTCATTCATGCTGATGATGTGGTATATTTTGAGTAGAAAAACATTATGATTTCCTATTACTTCAAGGTCAGTGTTTGTTTTTAATGAATTAATGATTGCCATGTAATCTATGCATGAATATTGAGAGAGTAGCATAATTACTTCAATCAAAGATTGTTCAGCAGCAGTGAACACTGGATACCTACATTTACAGGGAATGTTACATTTTGTTTATTTCAGGATGTACCCAACCTCCTGCGACACATTTGTGGCTTTGCCTCCAGCTACAGAGGGTCAGCAGCGGATCATCTTCGGGAAGAATTCGGACAGGCCCTGCGATGAAGTTCAAGAGGTCGTCTACTACCCTGCTAAGGAACATGACCCAGAAGACAAAGTTGAGGTATCTCAAGATGTTCCCCAGTCAGCAGATTTCCTTCGGCACAGATCTGGCCCAAATAAACACAGATTACCCACACAGCAACATAGTCGTGTCGGCCCAGATCCGGCCCACATCTGGTACACGCGGACTCCACACGTACCAGATGTGGGCCGGATCTGGGCCGACACTATGTTGCTGTCTGGGTAGAGTTTGCTGATGTTGTAGCCAGAACTGATCCAAAACAGTGATTTTAATTAGAGTTTCTTTGGGCAAAGGCTGTTGTTGTAAAGAGAGAGCAAAGAGGAAAATATTAATGGAAATAACCTGTATTAAAATAGTTGCCAGTCACATAATACACGAATAGGAATTCAAGGAAAGATGAAAAAAAAAGAAAAGAGAAAAGCAACCAGTAGCATAGTTGAGTAGGCTGAGGTCTGTGGAAACTTGTTTCCGGCTCCAAATAAAAAAGGTAATTGTGTTTTTTTTTATCTCACAATTCTGACTTTTATTCTCATAATTGTGTGATATAAAGTCCCAGTTGCAAGAAATAAAGTCAGAATTGCGCAATAATAACTCGCAATCCTGACATTTTCTTAAAATTACGAGTTTATATCTCAAAATTCTGACTTTTTTTCTCAGAATTATATCTAGCAATTCTGACTTTGTAACTTGGGAGAAAAAGTCAGAGTTGTGAGTTTATATATTGCAATTCTGACTTTATAACACAATTGTGACTTTATCACACTATTCTGCCTTTATAACATGCAATTGTGTTTTTATATCTTGCAATTCTGCCTTTATAACTCACAATTGTGACTTTATATCACACAATTGAGAGAAAAAAGTCAGAATTTCGAGATAAAGGGATTTAATTACCTTTTGAATTGTTTTATTCCGTGGCGTAAACAAGCTTTCATAGTGGTAGTGATGTAGTACTCGAGTCTGGTCTCGAGACAGATTTCTGCTTTCTCGGACTCGACCCTTCAAAGACTCGGTCTTGACTCGGACTCGGCATAGCCGGTCTCGTCCCCATCACTAGTTATGGGGGAATAAAGTTTTAAAAGATACTGAATTTATTTCAAAATATATAATATCATATATCAAAATATTTAATATTGGAAAATGTTATAAAGTAGCTAAGCCTACTAATTTAGACATGTCACTAGAAAATTTGAATTTGCTCTGCATGTCCTAACTATGATTAAAAAAGTCAGGGTGGGCTTAACATGTTGATGACAGAGCAGCACTGTTGAAGCATTTTAGAAAAATAGGCAGAAGATGATGCATGTGGTAGGGATTTTTTTAATGATAGTAAAAGCATAGTCCATATTAAGACGTTAAGACTGCTCCTCTAAACAATTCCCAATCTCGCTTAGTCTGTAGGCCTAACTGTTGATTATTAACTGGGGTGATATTAAATCATGAATATCAAAACTGACATGTCGAGACAAAATCTCAACTCGGACTTGCTTCCTCAAAGACTCGGTCTCGACTCGGACTCGACCCTTCAAAGACTCTGTCTTGACTCGGACTCGACTGTATTTGAAAACCAAGGGACTCGGTCTCGACTCGGACTTGACCCTTCAAAGACTCAGTCTTGACTCGGACTCGGCATAGGCGGTCTCGTCCCCATCACTACATAGTGGTTTGGATGGCCACAAACCTGCCGCACTTCACTATAGCAGGTTACATGCAATTGTAAACCAAATGTAGTTTAAAACTATAAGTTAGCATGTATCATGGTGTGCCATAGCCAAGCCACACATGATCCTGTTGTGTGCTGTCATCTGGGCCATATACCGCAAAACAAATGATGATCCAAAAGAAAATTCCCTCCAAACCCATGGCAAAACATATATGGTGAAAGTTTGGCCCACATGTGCTCAGCCACGCCAAATCTAAGCCTGATGTTTGCCCCAAAAGTTCTTGATACCTGTATCTGGGTCTGATTCAGCTACATTTCCCTCAGATTTGTCCAGCTGGATTTGAGAAACATTGTCCGAGTGCTGAAATTCTTTCTGGTGTTTTTGTTATTTCTCCTTTTCATCTGAACAGTGTACATATATAGAAATAGAGCAGGTGCCTCAGACGAATGCAGTGGTGCTGAGTCGACCCGCCTGGCTGTGGGGGGCGGAGATGGGGGCGAACCAGCATCAGGTGTGCATCGGGAATGAGGCGGTCTGGGGGAAGGAGAGTGCGAATGGTGAAGAGGCTCTTCTGGGCATGGATCTCGTCAGGTGACCCAAGAAGCAATTTTTCAATTCATATTCAGCATTGACTAATTTATTCAACTACTACAATTCAGATTAAGTTGCAGCTTAATAAAAAAATAAAATGTATCCTGCGATGTATATGTGTTTAAATGGGACAAACTTTATTTTTATTGAAAACCAAGCATATTGTACAAACGAAAGCACATATAACCAAACATGCCAGGGTTATAATATAGAAAAAAAGATTACACTTTATTTTAAGGTGACATTGTACTTACTCAAATAAGTACTGAGTAATATTATTTAATTACATGTACTTACTATGGAGTTATGGTTAGGGTTTGGTTTAGGGTTAGTTGCTGTTTTATTTGTGCAAAGGTCTTAAATATGATTTGAAACACTTTGTATGTAGGCTGGCTCTGGAGAGGGCCAACACTGCTGAGCGGGCTGTAGATGTGATAACAGAGCTGCTGGAAAAATACGGCCAGGGCGGGAATTGTATGGAGGACGAGTGTGGATTCACATACCATAACAGCTTCCTCATATCAGACCGCATTGAGGCCTGGGTGCTGGAGACTGCTGGGAAATACTGGGCCGCAGAGAGAGTGGAGGGTAAATACTGAGTCATGGAACATTACAGCTTAAAAACTGTAATTAATTCATGTGTTTAAAAGTCAAGTCAGGTTTATTTATATGACACTTTACAAAGGCAGCTCTACAAAAGATAATAGTGTGATTATTCAGCTCAAGTTTAGTTCAGTGTTGTTTCAGTTTAGCTCATAAACTGTGCCAGTAGCTATGTTTCTATGCAAAGTTGCGAATTTATCGTGTGCGCAAAATTGGAAAATCGCACAAAACATTTGCAAATAAAGCAGCGTTTCCATCCCATGTGTTCAAGAGAAGATAATCGTCACTTTCTGGGAAATTTGTGCAAAATATCTGTTATAAAAATGGAAGTTGCTGCAATCGGGGAAGCCACTCTGGCTCTTTTATCCTTCATCAGAAATGACTTGCTTCTCAGAGCATGTGACAAAACGCAATAAACGCGTTAATGTTCTCTTGCGTTCGGATGTTGGTATTTGTGAACGCAATTGCGTAAGGCGATTCTGGGAGGGGATTTAACCAAATCTTGATGTTAGATTTTGGCTCTGGCATTTCAGAATGATCAAACCAACATCTGAGATGCTGTGATGTGATTGGTCCGCTGGTTTGTCCAGTTATCGAATCATATCTTCTGCTGAGGCAAAGTCATGTGAGTTTGTTGTTGCGCATCAAGGGATTTATTCGGTAAATGTGTTTCCATCGTAGTTTATGCGCAAGTCTTATCAAATAAAAAAATTATCCGCCTCAGTTGAGCACATTTTTAGAATTTATGCACATCTTGTTGTTTCTATCCAGCGTTTTCTTTATGCGATATCTCAAACTGCACATTAAAATAGATAGATGGAAACATAGCTAATGTTGCATCAATTTTATCAATTATGAAACTCATTTAATTTATTCATAAGCAGCTCTACAGAAGGCAACAGCATCGTTATTTAGCTCAAATCAAATTAGGTTAAGTTCAGTTCAGTTCAGTGCAGTGCAGATGTTGCAAAGATCAGATCAGTTCAGTTAAAATGTTCACATCCGACAGTGCCAGTGCAGGTAATATTACTGACAATATTGCTGAATATTAATTGTCTTTTAAAAGGTCTGACGCTGTTTCTCTCTCTTAAAGCCGGCTATCGGAACATCTCCAATCAGTACTCCATTACTACTAAGATTGATAGGGAGCACCCGGAGTTGAGGACGTATGCACAAGAGCAGAGCTGGTGGGATGGAAAGGCTCAGTTCAGCTTTGCCGATGTTTACTCCTACTCAGCCACAGCCCGAATCGAGGCCGCCGGGGGACGATACTGTGAGGGACGCAAACTTCTGCAGAAAAGTGAAGGTTACTATTAGTTTGGTGGTGAAAAATGATCAGCAAATTCATGCAAAGTGCTAAATAATCACATCTACTCATATATTCATGACAGTGTTATTTGTTGATTGTAAAATACATTACCAGTTAAAAGTGTGGACACACTTAAGTGAGTTTGTGCCTCTTAGGATCGTAAAACCATTGCTTGAATTTAGTTTTGTTGCCCGATAATAATAGTGTCTTTTTTTTTACAAATATCTCAGGTTATGCATGTAACCATGGTTCCCTTAAAAGGGGAACGAGACACTGCATCCTCTAGACTAGAGCAGTGTTTTTCAACCCTGCTCCTGAAGGACCCCCAACACTACACATTTTCTTTGTCTCCCTAATCAAACATGCCTAATTCAACTCGTGGCTCATTAGAAGGAACTCCAGGAAGTTAAATGGGTGTGTCAAAAAGAGTAGACTTTCAAAATGAGCAGTGTTGGGGGACCTCCAGGACCAGGGTTGAGAAACACAGTGTCCTCAGAGGACAGTATGGGAAAAAAATCCCTACTCCACCATGCTGAGGGAGTGAATGCCTAATTGGCTGTGACAATCACAAACAAAGCCTCAACAGACTTGGATGCCAGAGTCTGATCCCCTTACTCTGTCAGTGACACTATTCCCTACGGCCACCACACAAGCTCCAAAGGCTCAAGGGTCTGGTAATGCCAGCCTCTACGCCAGACATTATTAGGGGTCAGCTTCAGCCTTAGTATTGACTAATGAAGGGGCCGCCTGCTTAGGGACCAAACCTGTGGTGAGGCAGCTACGGCTTTATGAAACATAAGGATGCTGCTTACTTAAGAAACCCGCCATAAAGGGAAGGCATCAAACTCAATATATATATACATATATACATAAAGGGGGATTTGGTTAAACCCCTAAACATCGCGGGACATTTAAGTAACAAAATGCTCAGCCCCATCTGACCTAGAGTCAGCATCTCGCAAGGCCAACATTCTGCATTTAAGGATGCTCAACCAGTGAGAAGGGGTGCAAAGCTCAGGCAAAACCACTTCTCACCAGGCAGCAGAGATGGGTTCTCTGGGGAGCTGAGGACTCAGCAGAATGACCCTCTGAGTGAGGGGAGTCCAATGCTCACACAATACTGTGATCCCCAACTTTGAAGTATGACGATAGACCCTAATAAAGAGACCCTAATAAAGAAACCCTGTTAGGGAAGGGTGTACTACGCCCAATAGAGGAAACTATCAGCTGCAAAGTATTAACTGTGCTATAGTCTCAGAAATCTGCCTGAGCTGGAACAGAGCGTGGAGGACCCAAGAGACGATATCCCAGTAGCATGGATACAATACATGATAGACCCTGCGGTCTGGGGATCATCTCGAGCACTCTTGTGGGAGCAGAGGACACCGGCTCAACCATATTAACGATCTCCGGCACACACAAGGGAGCTGCCTACCTAATAACCCATGTTAGGGGAGGCAGCTATGACCTTGCGAATATGCTAAAGTTTGCATTCTGGGGCAACTGCCTGTTAAAGAACCCAAAATAGGGAGGCAGTTTCATCCAGTTAAATGAAGGAGCCTCCTACTTAGGGGACCCGAGTACTGGGGGATGCAGCCACGACTCCATTACCACACGGGAGCTGCCTGCTTATAAGACCCCAATCAGGGGGAGGCAGCTGCAACCTTGAAACTTCAGCATATCAAAAAAGGAAACCATTACTAATTAGCTTGAAGGAGGCGGCTGCCCCTAGGTTATCATAAGGGAGCTACCTGTTTCTTATAGGGAACCTACACAGTGGTGGAAGGCAGCTCACCTTACCTCGGAGATCTTGAGTGCTCGAAAGCTGTAACAAGGGCCTTGCTTCGAGCCCATAATGAGGAAGGTCCAACTCGTTTTACAAGCTACTGACAACCTTAGTATAAAGTGAAAGTGACACGTGATGGCCAAGTATGGTAACCCATACTTGGAATTTGACCTCTGCATTTAACCCATCCAAGTAAGTGCACACACATTAGGAGCAGAGTAGTGAGTAGTGAACACACACACACACTGCAAACGTGGATACACACACCCGGAGCAGCGGGCAGCCTTGAGTGGCGCCCGGGGAGCGATTGGGGGTTAGGTGCCTTGCTCAAGGACACCTCAGTCATATTCCTGCCGGTACTGGAATAGAACCAGCAACCTTTGGGTCACCAGTCCAACTCTGTTACCATTAGGCCATGACTGCCCAATGACTGCCCCATGACTGTATATTGCAATGACTTGTTAAGGAGACACCTGCTTAAAGACCACAACTCTGGGGGAGGCAGCCACAACTTCACGAGACAAAAGGGATCTGCCTGCTTAAGGAACCCTCTATCAAAGGGTGGCAGCTTCATCCTTAGTACATTGAAATAACTCGTGAAGGGACCACATGCTTAGGGACCCATCTTCGTGGGAGGCAACTTCACTAAACAGAAGGGAGCTTCCTACTTAAGGACCCAGTCATTAGGGTGAGGAAGATTCAACTTTTATACAAACCCCACTCATGAGGGATTCAGCTACAACTTCAAGGACAAAAGGGAGCTGCTTGCTTAAGTAACCCGCTACCAGGGGGAGGCAGCTTGACCTTATATCAAAAGAAAAGTTCTTAAGTGAGCTTAATGGACCCACATAAGTGGAGGGCAGCTTCTGTGAGGGTGCCTACTTAGGGAACGCCAATTCTGGGGAAGGCAGCTCCACCTCATATTGCACCTCACACACACTCACAAAAGTACCTTACTGAACCTAACAGAAGGCCGCAGACCGCGCCTTCGCCTCCCTAAACCACCATCTTGACAGATGTGCCAAAAAGCTCAGATGGCGAGACTGGCTCATCGAGGAGAAAGTTTTTCTCTCTATCTCCCCGATGTCAGTCTGAATTAGTGAGTGTCTCAGTAATGCACATTGTGCACCAGATGAACATTCTTTCTGAAAACGCTTGGCAAAGAGTTTATTCATGATATTCACGATAACACGTACACAGACAAATGGATTCTGAAGACAAAGCAAGTTGATGAAATCTAATAAATGTGCCCTTTTATGCTCACAGTCTTATGCTGGTTGTGACGTCACAGACTGTGATGTGCCATCATTATGAGATTTATTAAACATTGTAAATGAAAAACATTTGCAATAATAAATTGGGGGAAACTCCTTTCCTCAGATTTATTGAAGCTTATATGGAAAACGCATTGCAACTGCACAGTGAGTGACGGCTCACTCATTGACTGCGCTGCAGCAACTGCACATCCAATGGTGAAGGCGCCTCTGACCTGTGTGCCAATCAGCTATCAGCGTGTAGACACACAGAACGCCTATAAAGGGAAACCGAATTCGCCATTATAGCAGGTTTAAATCGACTGAAGCGAAGACTTGCCATGTTACTACAGTGCGACAGGCTACGCAATACTCGTTCCCTACTCTCAGGGAACCGAAGTTAAGTTAAGCCTAGTTCACACTACATGATTTTAAAACGTCGGGCTGAACTGTGTGGTTCACACTACATGACTTGCTCTCTGAGAAATCAGGAGTGTTCAAGTTGTTGAGCTGTTCACACCACACGACACAACGTGATTGATCCGCAACAGGAGATAACGCACTACACGAGTTAACAACTCTGTCACCCAATGATTCTTTCTTGTCTACAAATCTATCTGTCTAATGTCTATCTTGACGCGAAACAGCACGCGCGGCAAGCGAAGAAGAACACAACACGCGAATATGGACGTCAGACAGAAACTAGTGCTGCAAACTGTTTGCGCGATGATTTGCTCTGAGAAAAAAAACACAAAAAAAGAAAAAATAAGTGAGTATGGGCGAAAGAGTGGATGTGCATACGCGAACAGCAGGTCTGTGCTAGAGAGAGTTGGAGGTGAGTACAGCATGTTTATATCGGAGATGTAGCTGCATGTTTATGTTTGGCTGACGGCAAAAATCGCGTATTTACCTGCGTATTTACCCTACGTATTTACCGCGTATTTATTTACTTGCTCTGATTGGCTGTTGCTCATGACATCAGTGAGATTGAGTCGTGCGACAGCTCTGGATATCTAGCATGCTAGATATTTTTCTAGGCTCGGCGACGCGTCTACGAGGCATCTGCAAACGTCTTTGATGCGTTGTTGGCTCTTTCATACTAACAGATTGGCGAGCGTTCTTCGCCCGCTAATCCCCCGCGATTTGCACGCGATAACACCCTGACCTGTCGGCGAGCTCAACGATTTGCAAATCGGGCTTAAAATCATGTAGTGTGAACTAACCGAGTACATTCCCTTTCGAGAACAGTCACTTCGTATTGCGTAGCTATACGCAGTGGGGACACAATGTAACGGTATTTTGTTGGCTCCACTTTGACTTTCTTTTTTTCTTCATCTTCCCCGTTATCCGCTGTAGTATTGCTACGTTTTAACCAGGATTTCATTTAAATGTCTGTTTGTTTCAAGTAAAGCAACTGGCTTCCCGATTGGGGTGATTCAAATTCTTCTTCTCTGATTTAGGTAGTTTATAATCACATTTAAAATAGAAACATTTTATATAAAAATGTGGTTTACATAAATATTTTATTAAACTTATTTTCGTATGATATTTTTAGTAATCATGGATGATTTTGTATATCTTTTAAATTAATTTAAATTAATTAATAATTAATTTTTTCATAAATCTCACGTACCCCCATTTGAGAATCACTGCTCTAGAGGACACAGCGCGAGTTTCCAGTCGAAAGGTTTAGTGTTATAGATTTCCTTAAAATGTTCACAAACCACTGTTAATTTTAACAGAAAAGCAAGTATATGTGATTTGGCATGGCAGCCAATACAAATAATAAATAACAGTTGCCTTATCTAACGCAGCAAAATCCTGCGTTTGGGCCAGACCCGGTTCCAGAGTCAAATCACAGAGGGTACTTCTGAAATTAGTGAGGGTATTTTTGTCTCGTCCTTTCAAAAAGTAAATCCCGCATTTATATGTGGATGGGCCTGTGAAGCGTGTATGTGGCCGCTTGTCAAGCATGGAAAAAAATTTTTTATTCAAATTCTGAATATATTTATTAATTATATTGCCTAAACCGAGTGCAAAGAGCACTCCCTTTATAATCACTAATAAGCTGTCACTTATTCATCACAATCTCACAAAGTTCCGTTATATTAATTAGTGAAGCCGACTACACAATGAATCTTTAATTTACTTAAACACCTCTGATTGGCCATTGCGTTCAAGAAATCAACAAACATGTCTGTGATTGGTTACATGTCCAAACCCCGGTCCCCCTCTGTCTCCGGGCCTGCTTTTATGGAATAACATTTTGTGGTATTTTATATTTTGAATGACTACTATTATTTACAGTGGAAAATAATAATAATAATATAGAAAAATCGATTTGTCCAAACTTTTCATTGGTACATCACTGTATATTATTATTTATAATTGTACTTATAGATTATTTCTTCACATTATTTATCGAATTAAAAACTCACACACAGACAAGTTGTTAGACAGTTATGTCATTAAAATATTGTACTTACAGGCCACATCAAAGCAGAGACAATGATGGATATTTTGAGGAATAAGGAAAGTGGAATCAACATGGAGGGAATGTTCATGACCACAGGAAGTATGGTGTCAGTCGTCCCCAAAGACCCAGATTTACCTGGTGTCCACTTCTTCACGGCCACTCCAGACCCTGAACGGTACGCCAGACTAGCTGATATTCAGAAGTCACAGCTATAGTACAGGGCAGTTCTGACTAATGTTTTACTTCTGCATTATTTATGCATGTCACATGTAACTACAGATTAGACGTGATTTTTAATATAAATTGTGAATTATTATAATAGTAGTATGATTTGTTATGATATTTAACCATTTGGTAATATACACTACCAGGCAATAGCTTGGAATAATTAAAGGTACACTTTGCAACTTTTGGCCCTCTAGCGGGTAAAAAGCAAAAATGCATGCATTTTGTGTAAGAACATTGTTTTGGTTGTGCTGTTAGAGAGCAACTATGGCAATTTATCTGTTTAACAAAATACCTTACTCACCTGAGTAATAAAAACGGCATCATATCCGCTTCGCTTTTACAACATTTCAAATCCCTCAATTCTCTGCATCTCTGAAAAGCCACGCTAATGTTGGTTCTTGTTTTATTACAAGCTCTGTCACGTTCTCTTTTTGCCAGCAGACTTTCCTCTGTTCAGTGTTTAATTAAAATGAATGATTTCCCAGAGGTTGGAGATTTAGCGGCTCCATGTCAACCTTTTTCGCTCGTTGTGAAAACTAATCTCTACTACTCCCGCACCATACATGCGTCAAAGTAGCCTGAGCAACTTTTCTCTATTTACGGAAATGACGAGACACGCACAGGCGAGTGAGGTATGTATACAATTTCCCACAAACACCATCCCGCCTGGTCTTAGAAAAATGTTCTTTACAGACAACATTGTCAAAACGATCCCCATTCAAAACATTGTGTAAATGCCCCCTCAAATATAAACACAAAAACTATGCGTTTTGAACCGTTCATTTAGCTACGTTTTGGCGTATCGGGGGCCTGAAAAAGCAAACTTTTGAAAACGGGATTCAAAGTGAAGTTTTTGAAAACAATACCGTTAGCATCTCCATATAAACTACAAAAACGTGTTCAGTCTATAGGCATGTAGTGTTTCTTTACGAAGTGACATCGCCAACTACTGGCCTGGAAGCAGAATACAGAATTTAAGTCGTTTCATGGATCCATGTGAATGGGGATCATTTTGACGATGCTGTCATTTGTATTTGAAAACCGCAAAGGAAAAACGTTATAAATAATGTTATAAAGGTTCAAATATATTACATTTTTAAAATATATTCAAATAGAAAACAGTTGTTTTAAATTGTAATAATATTTCACAATATTACTATTTTTACTGTATTTTAGATCAAATAAATGCAGCTTTGGTGAGCAGAAGAGACTACTTTAAAAAACATTAATAAATCATAATTATTCCAAACTGTTGACCAGTAGTGTAGTTAATATAGTATTACTAATTCTAGTGGCTTTTGCTTTGGCAAGCGTTGCTATTATTGCCTGGTGGACAATATAACATTGAAATTGTCTCCAAAAATCTAATGATTATTAATTGCCCCTTTATCAATTTCATGCAGATGTAATACTGCAAATTTCATGTTTTGTCCCCCCACAGGTCTATCTTCAAGCCGTTTATATTTGTATTAGACATAAAGCAGCTGAAGCACACATGTTCTCCGTGTTTTGGAGAGGAGGATCCCGTGAAGAAGAAACCCCGTTTCCAGACCAAACCGAACCGCAAACACCCTCTGTTCCTGAAGCACGAGGGGGTCGCCCCCATCATCGACAGCGCCATGGTGAGCTGTTCAACACAAAATACGCAGTTGTCTGATGGACTCTGTATTTTACTCGCCCCACATTTCTTAGCCTCGAGCAATAGCTGTTTGTGAATGTAAAAGGTCTACACTGTTTTAAAGATCAGAGTGCATGACAGATAAAGTTATTGTCTCCTAAGAGAAAGAATTGATTCTGAACTGCCGAAATGAATCGTTAGTAATTCCAGTCTCACTTCCTGGTACAAACCAATGTAACAATGGAACACATTTGCATAATGCCAGTTAATGGTCTTCATTGGCTGCTGCTGAACAACATATACTTTGACCCTCAAATACTGTAGTTGTAGCTGAGACTGGAAGAGTTTGATTTGTGTTTGATTATGTCTGCAAATCCACTTTGCAAAAAGCAAATCCACTTTGATTAAAATCGATATGGTAAAACCAACGCCATCGTTACTATTCATATCACTGTGTATCAAGAGCTGAAATTCAGATATTGTATTAGGTGTTTTGTGTCCAACACAAGCTGTAAGCAGTAGACCAATCATAACAGACTGGGCCATCTGACCAATCAGAGCCGAGTAGACTCTCAGAAAGGAGGGGTTTAGAGAGACTGAATCCTTTATCAACCCGTTTCAGACACAATGATAAAAGAGCTGATTCTGCTATCTATGTTTTTAGAAAATTAAAGTGTTTTTGGACCTTGGCTGCATGTAAACCTGTTGAAAGAGACTTGCAAAATAAAATGAGGAACCTGTAAAATAGCATAAATTCACATGCAAAGTGGCCAATCATAACAAAGGTCATTAACATGGGAATCTTAAAGGTACAGTAGCCAAAACAGTTTGTTTTGGAGAGATGGTGGGAAATTGTCATGAAAAATAAATTATAAATGTTGTGCACGAGTCCAATATATGGCCTTTTTAATATAAAGATCTCATGTAAAGAGACATAATGTTTGTTTGTTTGTTCAGGAGAGAGGACAGAAGATTGAACAGAATATGAGAGATCTGGAGACGAAGAAGTTGGCAGAGATGGAGAAATATCTAACTGAGGGGATTGAGGACTCAACACTGCTGGTTCATCTCTTTACAGACACTGTAACTGAGGAGCTTGAGATTTACAGTAATGCCTGAGACTTAGTTTAGAATTAAAACATTTGTTTTTATAATAAGATTATTGGATGTTTCTTCAACTATAGGCACTTTTGGGACCTGTGGATCCTAGTAAAACACACTTTTTACACTGTCATTTTCAGAACTTCATTTTGCTTCTCAAGTTAATTTATCTTGATTTAAGAATCTTTAGACCTTTGCACTGGAAACCAAGACAAAACTACTGGAAAAGAACAGCACTTTTTTGCACTGTGATCAGTAAAAGATATCTACAAAGATATCTTCTGTTTGGGAGCAGAGCTATTCAAACTTTTAAGTTTTTTTTTTTTTTTCGTAAAATGAATTAAAAAGTTATGGAGATCTGTTGGAAATTATATTTTCAAACTTTGATGTGTTGCTAATACAACTTATTGTGCGTCCTAGACATATACATTTAGAGAACATATTGACGTTTAATGTTCCCTTCCATTTATTCCTTAAGTTTTCTTTAATTGGTCTTAAATTTACTTTCATAAAACCTGCAGAAACCCTGTTTATGCCATATGGTTAAAAATAAAACCCATGACAGTTTTAATGTGACCTTAATAACTTCATATGTTGAAATCTCAATCTCAACCCCTCAGATATAAAAGTTCCCAAAGTTGAAGAAACACCCTCATCAATTGCACAATCTTTTACGCAATTCCTGTATGTTTGGACATCATTTTAATAATATACTCAAAACCATTGACTAGTTAGTCACATTGTCATTACTGACATGTTAAATAAGTTAAATTACTTGTGTTTTTAGCATTTTAGAGTGCATGTCAAAGATCTCAGATATCATATGCAAACACTTACAGTTAAATTATTTCCAAAGGATTTACTTTGGGAAATGTGTGAACCGGAAGTTGGCAGAACTTATTAACTGTCCACTCAATTCAAGTAAAAAACAAACAAAATGATAATAAAAAGATCAACACTCATTAAAGTCCATTCCACAATCACAGTGAGCTTGTCTTTATTATCATTTCATGGAATTCTGAACTGGCTTCAGTGCCAGGCTGACCATAGACTGCACTGTTCAAAGGAGAGCAGGTAAATGAGACGCATTTAAATTCCCGCCGAAAGTATTGTAGTCACGGATCAAAAAATAAGCGCAAATGAAATAAGTAAAAATGTATTGCTCAAACTGGAAAAAAAAAAATTGCAAAATTTGCAATTTGCAAAATTGGTCATGGATCAAAAGAGGCTATAATTGGAGTGAGGTCAACTCCACTCTTCGATTGACTGGCTAAAAGAGGAGCTGTCAATCAAGAAAGTAGTGGACCAATGGTGACGCTTAAGCACTTCCTAATTTACATGAAACTCGAACTGCAACATTTGGAAAAGTGTAGAATGTAAAAAAAAGAGCAAAGAGAAAAACAGTACAAGCTTACAAACAGTAAAACATGAGCAGAAAATGTAAGAGCACAAAGTACAGAGTAATAAAACCAATGGAAGCAAATTTTAAGAACATAAGTTTAAGATTTGCGCAAAACAGGTTAAAGTTTTGATTCATGCTTGATATTTTTTTTTAAATACGCTTTTAATTTTTTGATTCATGCTTATTTTTTGGTCCGTGACCACGTTTTTTTGCTAATCTGATCATTTTACATTTTTTTTTTTTTTTTTTTTTATCCGTGACCGCAATACTTCCGACGGGAATTTAATCCCATAGCGCACTCACTTGCTGCGTCCCAATTCGCCTACTTATACTACGGCCTAAAAGTATGTACTCTTTTTGTGAAGAAAAAGTACATACTTTTGAGTGTGTAGCAAAAGAGTAGGCAAGCTTTGGGACATACTATCACGTCATCTTTAACGGACAGATCTGTCGCGTGCATCCTGTCACCGTAAACTGCCCTGTCAATCATCCTGTCACAGTTAAAATCCTACATTCAATCTAATTTGATTTCCTACCGTTTCGGAGAGCACGTTCATCTGCCAGTCGTGGGTCTTTCATGCGGAGACTCTCCTCATGTGTTTGCAATTTGAATATAATGATGCATTTAAAAGGTAATGGCTAAACATATCTTTACAAAAGTTCAAATGCTGCTGCAGATTAAATATAATGTAGACAACGTTGAATAAATAGGCTACATTTTCGTCAGGTTAGATACTAATAATTAATCACTCAAACCCCTTTATCTAAACCTCTACATAACCGCCGGACTCGCGCGTCCTCCATGTCTGTAGTTTTTAAACACTTTTCACTCGTGTTTGTAGTTCTAACCGAATCCTCGTCCAACGCGCGATGGGTTGTGGGCAATATCAGCCGTTAGAGGCCCTGTCCCAAATGGCGCACTTCATGCGGACTTTCGGTCTCGTGGACTTAAATTGCGCGTGCTCGCCGAGTCTACGAGTCCGTAGGCCGTCCCATTTAGCATTTTAACGCTCAGCAGCGCCCCCTTTGTACCCTTGAAGCGGTCTTCCGCGAAGCCCGCATAGATGCAGGCTCCACGCACTTTAACTACCCAGGAATCCTTGCGAAATGCCAATCAGAAAACGGATGGAAGGAGATTTCTCTCACGGACTGTTAACATGGCTTTATGATATAGGCGTACATTTTACCAGTTGTTACTTACAGTTTATACAAACATTATCGACCAGTGGTTGATATCTCAAACATAATAATAGCGTGTTAAATAATACGATCGCATTATGATTCATTACATAAATAGAAACGAATGTCATGGCTTTACTGAGTCATATAAACGTAGTATGAATATTGAAACCTATACATTTTTCTTAAACTCATTTACATTTTAATTTTGTGTTAAAATTGAACATTATGTATTATTATGTACAACTGTATTGATCATTTACATAACCATGACATCTATTCTAATGCCCAGGTGGCATAATACAATTATAGAACTGTAAAAGCAGGCTGTGTAGTTCACATGGACATAAGATTTGGGAAAATAAAATAAATCCTGTTCTCGATGCTAAAGACTGAAATTTTTTTTTAATGATATTTGTGATATTTTTCTAATAAAGGGACTGATGAGATGACCTTTAAGTTTATTCAGCTTCGACGTCTGAGCTGAGACCTTCTTCCTGTTTCCGGCGTGACGATCGAGTCTGTCCCAAAAATACCTCTCAATGCGCCCTCGCGGACTCGCGCTAAGGGCCCTATAGGTCTGCACTACATGACGTCACCGAAGTGTGGACTCTGAGGAAGTCCACAAGTCCGGAGTGTGCCATTTGGGACAGGGCCAGAGTGTGCATCGATCTGCACTTCCGATTCTGACCGGATATAGTAGACCATCCGGGTATCTTTGGAACACTCATTTCAACATACTATGATTTGGGACGTACTAATTCTATTTTCGAATACTATTTAGGACGGATAGTATGCGAATTGGGACGCAGCAACTGACATCCCAGGATTCTCCTTCAATGAATTCACTTGTTTCCTGTTTAATCAAGACAAAAGCAAAACAATGCCTGTCGCCCTCGTGTGGCTGTGAAATGAAACAACCACTTCCCATCAAGGTAATGAATTATTTGGAATTCAATTTATTTGAATATATCAGAATTTTTTGGAAAACCAAGATGCGGCTGGTTATCACATGGGCTATATCTCAATACAGGTTATATTCAACTTAAACATGCTATGGAAATACATGCATATCTACCAGTGATTCTGCCACATACATCTGCCAAATGTTTTTAAAACAAAAAAATGTCAATGAGCGCAGTATTGTAAATAAAACAGTTAATGGGGTACATTCTTTATTTAGAGTGGTGTAAATCTTGTTATTAAACCTGGATAACTTAATAACTGAATAATTTAATGACTGCAATATTGTTATTAAACCTGATTAAATTACAGCAAAATAAATAAATTAAAATTCTTTTATGGATTGTGTGTCAGTCAGTTCAATCTGTGAAAATAATAATAAAAAAAAGACTAATATTCAAATGTCCAGGGGAAATCAAAGCAGATCAGCTAACAGTTCTTCAACTCTCCCTGTTCAGTCCTGAAATGTTTCGTTTGTTTCCAAACTCCCCTTTGCCATCCTGTATGTGTGAGGTAGGTGAACTGTTCAAGACCTCATTCTAACCAACTCCTTTCACATCTGGCTATTGCTATTAGTATCAGTAGAACAAATAATTCACTTAATAGTTTATAGTTCACCCAAAAATGAAATAAGCCCATGATTTACTCGCCCTCAAGCCATCCTAGGTGTATATGACTTTCTTCTTTCAGACGAATACAATCGGAGTTATATTAAAAAATGTCCTGGCTCTTCCAAGCTTTATAATGGCAGTGAATTGCTCTTTCTATTTTGAAGTTCATAAAAGCGCATCTCTCCAAGTGCTCCAAGTGCAGCGAAGTGATGAGTTTGTGTAAGAAAAATATCCATATTTAACATGTTATAAAGTAAAATTCTAGCTTCCGGCCAAACGAACATATGCAGTCTACTTGTGCCTCAAGTGCAACTTACGCAACTTGAGACGTAAATATCAGCAGTGCGTCGCATTACTCACATAAGTTGAGCTTAGACTTAAGTCGAATCCGTATGTTCGTATGGCCGGAGGCTAGTTATTTTACTTTATAAAGTCTTAAATATGGATATTTTTCTTACACAAACTCATCGTTTTGCTTCAGAAGGTTTTATAATACACTTTTATGGACTTTAAAACAGAAACAGCCATTTACTGCCATTATAAAGCTTGGAAGAGCCAGGACATTTTTTAATATAACTCAGATTGTATTCGTCTGAAAGAAGAATGTCATATACACCTAGGATGACTTCAGGATGTGTAAATCATGGGCTAATTTTCATTTTTGGGTGAACTATCCCTTTAAATGTGCCCTAAAATGAACCACGTCCATCCATCAGCAGCCTTTGAGGCGATCTGAGTCTACGTGAAGCGGTAGTGCAAGGGCTCGTCCAGGAAGCCGAACTCGAGGCTGATGTGCTGAATGACTCGGCCCTCGAGCAGACGAGAGCCGTACGCTAAAGCCTCGCCCGGGTCAGCGGCCAATCCCACGCTCTGCAGCCAGCGGACCATCTCACTGCCCAGGAACGTCTCAGTGGTGCTTCTCTCTCCACACCTGCACATCAGCAGAGCACGCGTCACCCACTGCACCCAAACCACACACACCAGCACAGAGCAAGAGCGCGGGAAGCAAGCGGTACACGGACGGGAAGTGAGAGATGATTGGAAAGCAAGAGAAGAGCGGTGAACCACAACCAAATGGGGCGGGGAAAAAAAATCAAAGAGAGATTCATGCAAATGTGCAAACATGTTTTAATGAACAAACATGCTGTAATGAGAAAATCATGATCAAAAATTAATTGAACTACTACTAAATTGAACTTATTACTATTATAAAATAAAACTATTACTTTTTGTGCATGCACTAAAAACAAATCAAACATGCGAATGAATGCATGATAAACAAGAGATGGCAGTGAAGAGTCTCTCACCTTTTCTTCTGAACAATGTCTCTGACACACTGCTGCTTATGATATGTGAGGAACTGTCTGCAGGTCAGTCTGATCTCTTCAGACGCCACAGAGCCGGTGACCTCCTGACCCCAACGCCGCCACAGGCTCGCTAACCTTTACCAACATACACAAGAAATCTAATCATCACCCTAATTATGTATCTAATATTCACATTAAACAGGATTTTTTTTTCTTCCACTGTTTAAACACAAGCTCTTTCCCCCATCCAGACCATTTATTGAAGAAAAGCCACAAAAACTGTTTGGGAATGTTTTTGGAAGCAACCTCAACACTGTAATGACATTATACCAGTAATTTGACTATTAATGCTACAAAATGGCTAATTAATTTATTCATTACTTACACTTGCAACATAAATGTCAATAAGGTTTGTAATCCCATGATTACAGCCTCTTTGCAGTACTGCCTTAAATTGTGACAGGATCTCGAAGCAACTGAAATTAACCGCTATTCTACTCGCTATTTTACTCGATCCAGCTGCTTTGCTTTTTTATTGTTTACACTTGTAGCTCGGCTCTCTTGGTTCTTTGGGTTCGGACCAAAATAGAAAATGATACAATAAGTAAACTTATATAAAAATGCTGTATTATGCTGCCAGGCCAGTAGATGGCGATGAAACACTATAGACTGAACACGTAATACGCTAGTGCATGACGTCACAGTTTTCACAGATTCGCGTTTCGCTTTCAAGGATACGTTTCGGTGTCTCGCTATGGGATACGCCCCTTCTGCATGTTCCTCAGAAGGCCTATTACATTATGCTAGACCCAATTGGCTGGCAGACATGATGTAGTGTCTGGGAGTGGCTACCCCACCCCTCAGTATAAGAGGAGCAACACAACGTCATTACGAGATTCAAAAACCTTTTCTCGCTACACACCAGAAGCCTACACACTTTTCAACGAACTTCTGGACGAATTACTGGCCACTAGTGATGTAGTACTCGAGTCCGGTCTCGGTCCGGTCTTTTTTATATGTTCATATAAAAAAGAGTCAGTATCGTCATTTACTGCATTACACAGTGCAATTGTGTTTATGTAATGTTTGTGTGTGTTATGGGGGAATAAAGTTTTAAAAGATACTGAATTTCTAGTGTATTGTCAAAATATTTAAAATTGGGAAATATTGGAAAATGTTATAAAGTAGCTAAGCCTACTAATTTAGACATGCCACTAGAAAATTTTAATTTGCTCTGCATGTCCTAACTATGATTAAAAAAGTCAGGGTGGGCTTAACATGTTGATGACAGAGCAGCACTGTTGAAGCATTTTAGAAAAATAGGCAGAAGATGATGCATGTGGTAGGGATTTTTTTAATGATAGTAAAAGCATAGTCCATATTAAGACGTTAAGACTGCTCCTCTAAACAATTCCCAATCTAGCTTAGTCTGTAGGCCTAACTGTTGATTATTAACTGGGGTGATATTAAATCATGAATATCAAAACTGACATGTCGAGACAAAATCTCGACTCGGACTCGACCCTTCAAAGACTCGGTCTTGACTCGGACTCGACTGTATTTGAAAACCAACGGACTCGGTCTCGACTCGGACTCGACCCTTCAAAGACTCGTTCTTGACTCGGACTCGGCTGTATTTGAAAACCAACGGACTCGGTCTCGACTCGGACTCGACCCTTCAAAGACTCGGTCTTGACTCGGACTCGGCATAGGCGGTCTCGTCCCCATCACTACTGGCCACCACGCCATTTTTCGTCTGGCTCCTTCAATTCGCATTCCAGCCGATTGCAAGGATTGTTCGACACAATGATGGCTGCAGCAATGCAGACTATTCCGGGTAGTGAGAGAGATTGTGTGCGACTTTGTCCATGCGGGACAAAATTTCATGCAAGGACACAAAACAGGTCAGCTCTGCATGTCTTGGGCTGAAACATGCTCAATTGGCGATTGGGAATCTCAGTTCATGTGAACACTGTGCACGCTTCACCCCGTGCCAGCTGCCACTCCGCAGGTATCCATTCCTGTAGAGTTGCCCACCACGGCAGCTCTATCCTGGAGTGAGCAGTTCGATGTGTGCGTACCTCTGCCAAGTCTGCTCAGCACAGACGAGGAAGAGGACTCGCTTGATTTCGAGGAAGAGGGGCAATTGGACTTTCTTCTCTCTGGAGAAGAGGAAGACTTCGAGGACTCCCCATTCCTCCCCCCTGTGCACCGTGGTAGCAGAGACTGCAAAGTCTCGCGATGCAGGTAAGAGGCTGCCGAGTGCTAAACGGGCAGAACGACAGCTTCATCGGGTTTTTCCAGAACTCCTGGAAGAGGTTGCGGTTACGTGGAAGGACAAGCCGTTTACCAGCAAGATGCCCGTGCAGGGAGGATCCGCTCTCGATGTGGAGGGGATGGAGAAGGAAGGCCTTCTCAGAATACCCCCCATAAAGGCATTTGTTTCCGCACACTTGCACCCAAAGCGCATGGCAGATGCGAATCCGATGTTGCCATCTAAAGCTGACCGATTCCAGGTCTCTGTCAGGGCTATGAACGCGATCTCTGCTGACCGCATACCAAGCGGACCTGCAGGATGAAGCGTCTATCATGCCAGCTCAGACACACTGGGAAGAGATCTGTGTTGTCATGAATCTCTCTCTGCATCTTTAGAGATGCGCGGTTCAAGTCGAGGGGAAAGCCATGGCCACAATGAGAGAGGACTATGGCTTAATCTGGCTAATCTCTCTGCAGGGAAAAGAAGACATCCTGGACGTACCAGTCGTTGCAGAGAGCATTTTTGGTTCAGCTGATGCAAAAGAGATGCAAAGAGAAAAAGAGGGATGATGAGGCCTTCCAACTCTGTATGCCGAGAAAGACGCAGACTGCACCCCCTTCGCCTCCCCGACAGACCTTCGCACAAGCTACGGCCCGCTTACTCCCTAACTTTAGCATTCCGAGACCCAGAGACGGAACGTGAATGCAGCGGGTCAGAGCGGAGTACCGGAACAGAGCCTGGCCTAAGAACTATCCGCCCGCAGCAGCTCAGAGGGTCCAGCCAGCTCCTCAACCTCATCCTCATCCCCAACCTCAGGGAGCGAGGAGGAAGGTGGCAGTTTGACGGGGTCTTCCCCAGGGAAAGGAGTCAACAGCCCCCAGTTAGCTAGCTCCTGGCCCTCAGTCGTTCAGCATTCGACAAGTCATGATTTTCACAGTTCCCAGATGTTCTCTGGGGATAGATGCGCTGGCACACGAATGGCCCTGCACTCTCCTTTACGCATTCCCACTAATAGCGTTAATATCCCCAACACTCTACAGAGTGAGGAAGGAGGGACTAAAACTGATATTAATATCTCCGAGGTGGCCAGGGAAATACTGGCTGGCGGAGATCATACATAATGCTGTTCGAAGACCCGTGGTCTCTCACGTTACGCAGAGATCTACTGTCAGAGGGAGGGAGGAGATCTTTCATTCTCACCCAGAACGATTGGCGCTATGGGCCTGGCCAGTGAGTGGTTCAATTTAAATATAACCGGCCTGTCTGACAGTGTTATCAGAACCATACAGAATGCTAGAGCTTCGTCGACTAGGTCACTTTATGAATAAAAAATGAGGTGTGTTTGAGCACTGGTGCACGGCTAAGCACGAGATTCCCTTTCAGTGTTCAGTGGCAGTCATTCTATCATTTCTACAGGATTTGATAGACCAAAGGAATGAGACTGTAATTCTTCGGATGAGACGTTAAACCGAGGACTTGACTTTCTGTGCATCCAAAACAATGCAAAAATTTAACAAGACCTTGAAGCAAATATGAGGTTCACAAGTACAAGGGTCTTTCCTTGCCATTAAAGGGATAGTTCAACAGTGACAACAGTGGCTCAATCTTAAGTTTATCAAATGACAAGAATACTTTTTGTGCGCAAAAAATAAATAAAATAGCGACTTTATTTCAACTATTCATTTCCTTCTCTGTGGGCCTCGAGTCAGTTCAATAGTGTAATAGCGTACGCTTCTGTGTTGTACGTGACACGCATTACACACATGACCAGCGTCGGCCAATAGTGAGCCTACGTGTGACGTAGCTCTACGCTATCACACTACGTTAACTGACTAGAGGCCCACAGAGTAGGAAATGAATAGTTGAAATAAAGTCACTATTTTTGTTTGTTTTTGCGCACAAAAAGTATTCTCGTCGCTTGATAAACTTAGGATTGAGTCACTGTAGTCACTTGGACTATTTTAACGATGTCTTTAATAACCTTTCGGGGCTGGCAAGTTTCAATCCTTTAGAAGCCTATGGAGGAGTGATCCAGCTCTCAGATTTAATCAAAAATATCTTAATACATGAGATACATGAACAACATGAGGGTGAGTAATTACTGACAGAATTTTAATTTTTTAGTGAACTATCCCTTTGATGCTTGGATAAAACGCCTACGTCTCCTTCGATTAGAAATAATGGCTAGTACGGTGGCTGAAATATATGTAAACCAGCATCCATTGCTATGATTTTTGGAATGACTTATCGCAAGAGGAAAAAATATGTTTTAGTCGCAAAACATCGGTTAATGGAAACGCCATCATTTCGCAATCATTTTTTATCGAAAAAGTTGAGAAAATCTGTAATGGAAACGCGGCTGCAAGAATTGTCCCTTTTTGGCATCAAAGAAAGTTAGAAAAAGAATTACATGTACTGTTTTTTTTATCATTAATGTGTAAATGTGGACTGTCGTGATGTGTTCGTCTGCCTGACTTGAGTTGTGGATATGAAAAAATTTGGTTTTTTGGCTTAGCCTCAATAAATGCTCCTTTTGGAAAGGGGAGGAAGTTTTAATTCCAGAAAATAACAATATGCTTTCATAGTGTGTCAAAAGAAAATTTGATTCATCATCATTTGAGCCCTTTAAAGCTTAAGGAGTTTTGCAAAAAGTTGAGTTACCTTTTTTTGAATGGAGAGATAATTAAATGCTTGTCAAGGCCAAAAAATGCAAATGAAATGAGACCCTAGAGAGGGAAGACAGTAAGAGATGTATGTTTCATGAAAAGTGTCAGATAGTTTAACTCCAGCACACAACACATGTGACAGGATCACACACACTCACCTGCCCGAAATTGGCCACAACACAGAAGAACTGCAGCTCCACATACAGCTGTCCTGGATCTGTATTAAAGAGCCACCATAGACAGCTGGAGAGATTCTACCAAACAAACACACACACACACACACACACACACAGATTGAAGAGTCACTCCATCTGTATTGTACAGTAAATAACAGTGAAACCCCGACCAAAGAGAAGAGTTGTATCCATATGGTATCTATCTCATATGCTTTATGTACGTATGCATGGATTTGTGCATGCAATCTGCGTACAATTATTTTCACAAACAAATCATGATTCATCAACAACTTCCGTTCTAATTATTATTCTAAATTTACAAAAAAATGTAGGAGCAACTGAAACCACATACCACATAAAATCATGCGGGCTTATACACGTGTTAAAGGGCCCCTATTATGGTTTCTGCATATTCCCTTTCACGCAGTGTGTAATGTAGCTGTCTGTGAATCTAAACGCTCTGCAAAGTTGTATAGCTGAAAGTGCACGATAAATAAAGTTATTGTCTCCTAAAAGAAAGAATCGACTCTGAACCACCTAAACGAGTCGTCAGGAATTCCAGTCTCACTTCTGTGACCTGCATACGTAACGCGGAAACACATTTGCATAATACTCGTCTGTGGTCTTCATTGGTTGCCCGCGAACAACGTCTACTTTGACCCTCCCTCAAACACTGTAGCTGGTTCGTGTGGTTTACATCTGACCTGTGACATCCTTTGGAAGTGAAAATAACATGAATTTGCTGAGGATGTGAAGAATCAGTGGTTAAATTCATTTCTACGATATCACAGCTGTATAATCCCAACCTTTTGATGTGTTCCCATCATTTTACTGATGACTGCTTAGTAAATCTCGGAGTTTAACGCGGTATTCGTAAAACGCTTGCTCTTGAAAGATGGGTCAGTACCCAGTTTATTTGAACCAACTTGTTCCTCAGAATCACAGCCTGTTAGTATGACTAATAACTGATTTTTATATTTTCTATCGAGTGTTCAAAATGCGTAGTTTTTGGTGAGACAAAATTTTTTCCCCAATTTAACAGATCTGAAACAATTTTGCAAAGAGTGGAAAATATTCCCAAGCCAAGATGTGCCAAGCTGACAGAGTGCTTTAAAGGGGAACTTGGCAACTCTAGCCATTTCTTCCCTGATTTTCACTTTTGTTGTCGCATGTTTTCTCAGCGAGCTCCCCCTACAGATGTGGGGCGTATATTTCACAACACTGTCGTAAAAAAACGCACTTGCGGCCCCTCCTCCCCCTTTCTACCGCTGCTCATGTGCATTTGTTATTATCGGAGCCGGCCAACTTTATCGTGTGGAGTATGTCTACCGAGGTGGGTAATACATCATACACATTGAGGGCGGTGTGTGTGTTTATGTCGAATTGACGTAAAGCAGTTTGTGTTTCTCGCTCGTTCTCGCTTCTCACGAGACTTCCTATTTCCAACTTACCGGGACGTTAATCCTCATGTTGCAAGGTTGGTTTTCCGCCTGGAAACGTTAAGGGGGAGCGGGGAAAGTCACCTTGCTCACCAGAACAGGTTATTAAACCATCCAAATGATTTCTAAATGGTTTTATTAAGTTGAAATAGTTGCCAAGTTCCCCTTTAATATAATCAAAAGCAGCTTCAACTAAGCATTCGGTTTAGTGGTGGTGGTGTGTGAACACTTACGCTGTTAGTTTTTGTGTCACTTTGGTTTTCAGTGGAATTGCATAGGTTGCATTTTTTTACATTAAAGATGCAGAAGTTCTGATATGACTTAACTTTGTTTCATTTTTATATCACAAAACCCAGCTGTTTAATCAGGGGTGTGAGTTTTTATAGCCACTGTATGTATGAATGAGAGTGAATGAGTGATTTTGTACTCACAGCTAGGAGACAGACGGTTAGTAACAGACACACCAGCACATGTCTCGTCGACTGTATATCTGTGTTCTGTCTATCCGCTTCTTTCTGTTCCTCTTCAGCCAGCAAACAGCTTGTGGGTGAGCATTGCTGGCTACATTGACCTGAAAACAGCATTTAATATTATGCATATCTCTTGTTTTTTCCTTTTAAAATGTATTCCAGTCAGTTTCAATAAAAATGTTTTATTAATGCAGAAGTCATTAAAGGAATAGATAATGGAATAATGAAAATTCTGTCACTCTGAAAGCATTTTATTACACAGGTCTATTAGTGTGGTATCATTGCTTTCCGATATTTCAACAGGTATTCAGAAAAGAAAAACTTCCTTATCCATACATCTACTGTGTGTCCTATTGAGTTCTAGCTACAGCACGGTCTCAAACGAGGACCTCTGACCAATAAAGCAACTTCTTATCTACTGAGTGAACAGGAACTGAAAGAAATAGCAAACCTGTGTGTATGGATGCTTCCACTTTGGGGCTTGTTACATCAGGCATTGTCTGCTCACGGTCACATGCACATTCACACATCTGACAATCTGAAAAACACATAAAGATTAGTCATCAACCTCAGTCTTCATCTTTCATAGAGCCGTAGATATTCTCTGTATTCTGTGCTCACTATGTTTATGGAATAACCAGGAGACCCAGTTTACAAGCAGAGCACAGTGTGTAATACTATATCCCACAATTCAATGTTCTTGACTTCCATTTCCAGTGTGGCAAATGCATTGGATATCAATTATATTTTTTATCTCCTGCTTAACTCTTAGTTCATACAAAATTAGTAAAAAAAGGAAGGATAAAGGCATTTATTTCTGAGATTATACCCAGGTGTCAATTGCTGAACTGTCATTTTTGAAAACATACTACTGTTTGAAACATGTATTGCTGCATATGGCATTTCACTTGAAAATACAGTACTACATATAGTGATCATATAGCAGGGGTGGAATTTAGAAAACAGAAAGAGGGTATGCATTGACGTCACTTTCCCGCAGGATCACGCCCCGCTTTAGCTAGACCGCGTGGCAAAAGAGCTGCTGCGTGACTGGATTTAATAGGAGAAAGCGCGAAAACGTGAGTAAAACAAACAGTTATCAGTTAAAACGACTCGGTTACTAACGTAACCTCGGTTCCCTGAGAGGAGGGAACGAGTATTGCGTAAGTAGCTTACGCTATGGGAAAACTCCTTTTCTCGAGAATATTGAAGTCTTTATGTAAAACGCATTGCAGCTGCACAGCTGACAGCAATGAACGAAGGAGCTCGGTCATTGGCTGTGCTGCGGCAACTTGCTCGAACCAATGACGGGGCGACTCTGAATGCGCGACCAATGAGCGCGCTTAGCGCCCGCGCGCGTCAGGGCCCGTCAAGATGGGCGTGGCCAAGAGCTATATATTGGGCGCCCCGTCATGAGAGTTCTTTAGGTTAAAACGACTGAAGCGAACTAACCAAGCACAAGCACGGCAGCTTACGCAATACTCGTTCCCTCCTCTCAGGGAACCGAGGTTACGTTAGTAACCGAGTCGTTCCCTTTCGAGAGGTCTCTCCTATTGCGTAAGTAGATTACGCTATGGGAACACCATGCAAAACGCAGTGCGTGCTGAACTTCGCGTTATGATAGCCAGAGGCAGATGCCTGAGCTGAAAAGGAAAGTTATCATCCAACTAGCCGGCAGAGGCGAGCTTTATATGTGGGAAAAAATACAGAGCGGCTAGAAGGCACTCAGTGTGACACAAGCACTTACATAATCTAGATACAAACACGTAGTTCAACTAGCATCATGCTGATAGTACATTGGAATGCAATGTCGGGACCTGTAAGTTGGAGAACCTGATAAATGTGGACGGTGAGGCCCAGCCTGCTGCCGCACAAATATCCTCAATCGGTATCCCGCTCGACCATGCCCAAGAAGAAGCCACACTCCTGGTGGAGTGTGCTTTGACTCCCCAGGGGCATTGAAGTCCCTTAGCTTCATAAGCCAGCGCTATAGCTTCAACTATCCAGTGAGAGATTCTCTGCTTTGAAACGGCGGAACCTTTCGTACGGCCGCCAAAGCATACAAACAGTTGTTCTGTCTGTCTGAATAGGGCAGAACACTCCAAATACACTCTGAGAGCCCTAACGGGGCAGAGTAGATTAGCGTCGTGTTCGTCTGCTGGAGACGATAGCGCAGTTATGGAGATAACCTGTGCTCTGAAGGGAGTGGTGAGCACTTTAGGAATATACCCATGTTTCGGTCTAAGGACGACCCTGCAGTCGTTAGGTCCGAATTCTAGGCAGGCAGCGCTTGTCGAAAGCGCGTGCAGGTCGCCCACTCTCTTGACCGAGGCGAGTGCCAGCAAGAGCGCAGTCTTGAGCGAGAGCTGTTTAAGGTGCACGGTTCGGAGTGGTTCGAACGGGGGCCCTTTAAGAGCGTCTAGGACAGTAGCTAGGTCCCAGATCGGCACTGAGGGTGGGCGTGAAGGGTTCATCCTCCTAGCGCCCCTTAGGAAACGAATAATTAGGTTGTTTCTTCCCAATGGACGTTCCATTACAGGGTCGTGTGACGCTGTGATGGCCGCCACATATACTTTGAGCGTGGAGGGGGTGCGGCCCGCCTCAGGAAGCCCTTGTAGAAAAGCGAGTACGTTCGTAATCTCGCATGTTTCAGGGTTCAGGCCCTTGGCATTACACCAGTCACTGAACACTTTCCATTTCTGGGCATATAAGCGTCTCGTGGAG
The DNA here is from genome assembly GCA_026230005.1 of Gila orcuttii. NCBI lineage: Eukaryota > Metazoa > Chordata > Actinopteri > Cypriniformes > Leuciscidae > Gila > Gila orcuttii. Next base: position 12,179,438 of record JAPDVR010000007.1, on the reverse strand, counting down.
GGCGCCCGCGCCTCAGCGATGGTATTTAGTGCTCCGCTCGTGAGGTTCCTGGGAACCCGTTGAGGGGCCATGCATGAAGGGCCCACAGATCGGGGCGGGGATGAAATATCATCCCGCTGGCCTGACTGAGGAGGTCTGGCCTCAGTGGAATCGGCCGTGGTGTAGATTGCATTTGCATCAGATCTGGAAACCATGTTTGGTTCTTCCAGAGTGGGGCTATCAGCAGCACTGCGTTTTTCTCCTCTCTGACCCGACTGATGACCTGTGGCAGCATTGCGATCGGGGGAAAGGCATATAAGGGGCGGCTCGGCCAGCTATGGGCGAGCGCGTCCGTGCTTTTCGTGAAGAAAAGAGAGCAGTGCGCGTTCTCCTTGGAGGCGAAGAGGTCGATCTCTGCTTTGCCAAAGGTTTTCCATAACCACTGAATCGTCAGCGGGTTGAGACCCCATTCTCCTGGGAGAATCTTGTCTCTGGATAGCATGTCTGCCCCCTGGTTCAGGGCGCCTGGCACATGCGCTGCTCTCAGCGAGCGCAAGTTGTGCTGGGACCATAAAATGAGTCTCCTGGCCATTGAATGCATGGAGCTCGACCTGAGTCCACCCTGGCGATTTATGTACGACACTACCGTCATGTTGTCCGTTCGGACCAGGACGTGTTCGTTTTTTAGATGTGGGAGCAGGGCTCTGAGAGCCAAAGCGACCGCTTTCATTTCCAGACAGTTTATGTGTAGGCGCTTCTCCAGGTTTGACCAAAAGCCGGAGACAGGCCTGCCCTCGTAAAGGGCCCCCCAACCTATTTTGGAGGCATCTGTCGTTATCATCTTTCTCCTTGTGTTCAGACCCAGACTCACGCCTGACTGGTACCAGTCGGCGGCTTTCCAGTGCGTCAGGGCTTTTATACCGCCGTGGTTCGCTCTGATTAAAAAGTGGCCCGAACGCCACGCGTGAGTAGGGACGCGGCTCTTGAGCTAGCGTTGGAGAGGGCGCATATGCAACAATCCTAGCTGGAGTACGGCCGATGCTGAGGCCATGAGACCGAGCATCCTCTGAAACCACTTGACGGGGGCGCGCGCGCCCGCCCTGAATGATGTTGCAAGGCGCCGGATGGTGAGCGCGCGCTCTGATGAGAGACGCGCTGTCATTTGCATCGAGTCTAGAACTATTCCCAGGAAAGAAAATCTCTGGCTGGGAGATAGTATGCTTTTTTGCAAAATTGATTCTTAGACCCAGGCATTCTAAATGGCTGATAATCCAAGATCTGTGTGTTATTAACTGACTTTCTGATTGAGCTAGAACCAGCCAATCGTCGAGATAATTCAGTATTCGCACACCCCTTCGCCTTAGGGGGGAAAGTGCTGCATCCATACATTTCGTGAATGTACGGGGAGCCAGGGACAGGCCGAACGGAAGTACTGTGTACTGGTATGACTGTCCCTCGAAAGCGAATCTCAGAAACGGCCTGTGATGAGGCGCTATTGGAATGTGAAAGTAAGCATCTTTCAGATCCACTGAGAGAAACCAATCTCCTGGGCGTACTTGCGCGAGGATATGCTTGGTTGTTAACATTCTGAACGAGCGAATCATTAGTGCTTTGTTCAGGTGTCTGAGATCTAGGATGGGGCGGAGACCGCCATCCTTTTTCGGGACGAGAAAATAGCGGCTGTAAAAACCTGCCTCGCTCAGAGAGGGGGAAACAGTTTCCACAGCGCCCTTTTCTATTAGTTTGCGCACCTCGGTGCGTAGAACATGTGAACTATCCTTTCTCACTTTCGTCTCGACCACAGTCGTAAAACATGGTGGTCTGCGAGCGAACTGGAGCGAGTATCCGTGCTTTACTATATTCAATACCCATTTCGGCATATCTGTAATGTTTTCCCATGCCGCTGCGTGTACAGATATGGGCTGAATACAGGCTAGGGGCGGGCCGCTGTGACGTAGGGACCCGGCCAGCGAATCGCCTAAGCTCGTAGCACTCAGAGGCGCGCGCGCGCGCTGAGCAGCTGAGTGAATGGGCGCGTGTGTGATTACAACAGCGCAGCCTGAGCTGGGAATGAATTTGGCACTGTTTTGACAGTATCTGGGAATGCACACTTTGTGGACATGTGAACCCTTAGTGACACAGGCAGAAAAAGACTCTTTTGTGTTTTCTGTGCGTCGCCGTAAAAACGGCGTTTGTTTGCAGGTGAGCGAGCTCTGTGACTGGCCCATTGACTGCTGTATGGACATATCCAGCCGCCTGTAAGGGGACTGGGTAATGTTTGAGCTTTTGCAGAGAGAGTGGTCCGGCTTTTGCGAGACACGCACTCTCTCTTCTCATTCCTGTGGCTAGGACGGCTTTCGAGGCTCAGGGTTCAGCACAATCTTGGGCCGAGGACCCCGTCGCTCAGAAGGCGGCTTGCGGTTGTGAGAGCGCGAGCGGCGTTGAGTGTCAGCCTGAGGCGCGGGCTGAGAGGCGGTGGGAGCTGTTCTAGCCCGCTGTGGCTGTGGCGGTCTCTGTCTGCTCTGCGATGAGCTGGAGCGCTTGGGCAGGAAATGACGTATACATTGTGAAGCGTTCTGGGCCTCAGTGAAGCGTTCAGTGAAACCCTTAACCGCCGGTCCAAACAGCCCGCTGGTGGAGATAGGCGCGTCGAGAAATGGCGCCTTATCCGCGTCCTTCATCTCAGTCAGAGTTAACCACAGATGGCGCTCGAGAACAGTCAAATTAGCCATAGCACGGCCAATAGACTGGGCGGTGGCCTTCGTGGCTCGCAGAGCTATATCAGTTGCGCTGCGTAAGTCCCTGAAGGCTTCGGGTTCGGGGCCATACTTGTCCATAGAGCGGAGAAGCTTGGCTTGGAACACTTGAAGTACCGCCATTGAGAGATGATTGCCCACGGCCTCCTCGAGTGGCGGCGTTCCCTCGTATCCTCTTTCCTTCGCGCCGTCCACAGAGGAGAGCGAAGAAGGAAAAGAAGGCTTTAGGCGCGCAGAGTGGGGGGCTTTCCACGACTTGGTGAGTTCGTCGTGAACTTCCGGGAAGAAGGGAGAAGGCCTTTGCCGAGGGGCCTGCTGGCGCCCCTGCAGAAACCATTCATCCAGTCGGCTCCGGGTTGGTTCTTCGGGAGAAGACCAATCGAGCCCGAGGTCTTCCACGGCCTTAGAGAGGACACGGATAATCTCGGTATCCATGGTGGAGCCCCCGCTTGTGCTAGCTAGCGTCGACGGTGCGGGGTCGAGAGTGGAGCCCGGCCAGTTGTCCGATGCAGCGTCGATGGACAAGCTGTCATCCATTCCCCCGTCGTCCTCGGACGCGCCGAAAGTCACAAGGCCCACCGCTCTGCTAGAGGGGTGTGGGTCCGGCTGGGTGAACTGAACAAGGTGGGGAAGGCAAGAGCGGCGGTGAAGCACGCGGAGACTGGCTCGGCGTGATGTCACTGAGCTCAGGTTCAGGAAGCCTCTGTGAGCGGCGCTTTTTCTTAGTGCGCGGCTCAAACAGAGGGGTGGCGGCGATGGGCTCGCTCACGGCGAAAGCGGCGAGGCGAGCCCGTAGTGTGGAGAGACCCAGGTCATCACATTCCGGGCATCCGCCCTTGGTCAAAGCAGCTTCTGCGTGGTCCCGGCCCAGGCAGCGAGCGCAGATGATGTGACGATCCCCGTCCGGGAGAAGGTCTCTGCACGACGCGCAGGAAGGCATTTGAAACAACGCCTCAGAAAATTGCTCTTTTACAAGTGTCGCGGGGCGAACAGATGTAAAATACTTGCGTGTGTAGCACCCCGGATGGCTCAGTAGGATGGCGCTCGAAGGCGGCTGAAGGTGCCGACGTCCTCGTAGCAATCCCGCTGGTATGCTTTTCGACGGCGGCGAAGCTTCAATAATCCGGAGGATCCAGCGAAGAAGGTGTTCGCTGAAGGAGATTAAATCTAAAGAACTCTCATGACGGGGCGCCCAATATATAGCTTCATAGAACCAGGAAACCATCAGACCGTTTTTACAGGGAGGGGCAGGGCAGTGTAGAATAAAGGTAAAATATATGAAAAATAATGCAATTTTTAAAAAACGAAGCATGAACACATGTTACAGTGCACCCCACAAACACAATCAAGCCTTCGAAAAAATGCGTTTTACCACCCCTTTAAAAACACCCAAGTATGCAGAATATATGATGGTAAAAATTTAATTGATGAGTTGTCAATACAATATATAATAATACAATATACAGGGTATGATTTTACCACTAAATTCAGCATATTGACACCCTTCGCTGTCTGGATCCAGTTGTTTCTATGAATTGCAGTGATCCATTTGCTTCTCTGTTCTCTAGCTTTCGGCAGTCTGTAAAAATATACCTCAGGATTCTTGTCAAATCTAGTTGTGCAGTCAATCTCAAAGCTCTTTCCCGTTTTGAATGCGTTTTGTGTGTTTTTCATGGCATTCACGCTGAAAACAAATGCTGCCGCTCAGTGTTTTTGCCACTCGTAAATGCAATCACTCTGGCCGACGGTGACGTCACGCGCATACGCTCTATAGAAAGTTTTTGCGTGACTAGACTCCGCCCCCTTTTGGAGGCACAGCCCACTTGTGGAGTTCTCCTATCTGCAACTATATCTACTTGACTTTAAAATGGATTTTCATGAATCTGGCCCCATAGTTTTAGAAATAAAGGAGGAGTTGTCAGTGTCATACCTGTGTTGATGCTGCCTATAGCAGAGGGCTGCTCAACAGCGCTCTGTGTGTTTGTGTCGTAGGGAAGCCTCACATCCTCCTCACTGCCAGAGACTGATCCATGCTCAAGTGTGTGATAGTCTCGCGTTCGTCTGCTGAGCAGTGCGAGAGAGATCCCACACAGCATGATACTCACGACTAACACCATAGATGAGCACAGCACCTACAACACACAAACAATCACAAAAGCAGATTACAGACATGTTTCAGGACCCGTAGTGAAAATGTAGTCATTAGTCAAGTCAAGTCACATTTATTTATATAGCGCTTTTTACAATACAGATTGTTTCAAAGCAGCTTTACAGATATAACAGGAAAATAATGCAACAAAGTTTGTTTCCAGAAGGAAATAGCGTCACAGTCCAGCTTAAATAAGTTCAGTGATGTTTCATTTTTGTTGTAAAAAATTATTTATTTATTTATTTATTTTTAGTTCTATTTTAGTAATTTAGTTATAATTTAGTAATCATTAAATGATTACTTGCACATTGTGGTTTATCTATTTAGGATGAGTACAGGTCCATTTTCCCAGAGTTTTGTCAGCTTTTAGGAGACCACTAGATAACCTCAAAAGTATCATCACAAAACTCCCATATTGAATTCATCAATCAATCTTTGAAAGGTCAACAAAATTGAGCTTTTACGAGTAAAACAATATAATCTAGGTGGAAGATAATGTCATTGCCATGTAATAGTTCTAGGACAATAATGTGCCCATGTTTTTAAGCTGGTAAGTATAAGATGACTATTTCAAAGTCTGTTGTAAGTAACACATTTTCTGCTGCCAGCTGGTGGCACTATGACCATGACTGACTCACAACAGCCACATCCATGTGATCAGCCCCCATAAACAAACATACAACACCAATTTGATCTAAATAAGCAGAACAAAACTAAGCTTTATTTGAGAAGTTCTTCTTAGTTCACACATATTTTTTGTTGGCCGAACACCCACAAAATGTAATGCAATCTGTTTTGAAAAAGTATTTACCAAGCATTAAAGTTGCAGTAGGGAGTTTTGAGAAAATGTTGACTTAGCCTGAAAATTTGAACAAGCACAACTTCCAGGTCCAACCCCCTTGCTCTCTGCTGCACTACAGCCCTCCCTCCACAGCTCCTCCCCCACAGCGGAGCCTGCCGTGAACGCGCAGACTAGTAAACAGGACCACCGATGACGGCGGATTATAAACAGTTATGGAACATTCACTAATAGGGACGAAACATCAACAATATGCTTTACATTGACTATGGCCTGCCCATACTTTGACTACAAACTTGGTCCTCAAATCATTATGTATTTTGCAATACATGTAACTTTATAACGTTGCACTCTTTCTATAAGTTATAAATAGCTAGTAAAATAACGTTAAAGGATTAGTTCACTTTTAAAAAAAACTTTTGCTGATAATTTACTCACCCCCATCTCATCCAAGATGTCCATGTCTTTCTTTCTTCAGTCGAAAAGAAATTAAGGTTTTTGATAAAAACGTTTCAGGCCTTTTCTCCATATAATGGACTTCAATATAGGACACAAACGTTTCAAGGACCAAATGACAGTTTCAGTGCAGCTTCAAAGGGCTTTAAACGATACCAGACGATGAATAAGGGTCTTATCTAGCGAAACGATCGGTCATTTCAAAAATAAATACAAAACTTTAAGTTTTATAAGCACAAATGCTCGCCTTGCTCTGTTCTATGATGTACGTTCGTGATCCTGTTCGAACTCGTTCATCAAAATGAACAAATCTTTTTTCGAGTCATTTCGTTCGTTGAATGAACGAAATGACTCCGATAAAGACTCGTTCAAAATGAACAAATCTTTTTTCGAGTCATTTCGTTCGTTGAATGAACGAAATGACTCGAAAAAAGATTCGTTCATTTGGATGAACGAGTTCGAACAGGAGAGTCACGAACGACGGTACGCGCTCCTCAAACTGTCAGTCAAACCTCATAACTCTGCCCGTGTCTATCGTGAATGAAGTGCTGCACGCAGTTTTTGGAGCGAGATCTCTGCTTGTTTGCAATGTAAATGTAAATAAAGAACTGATGTTTGAAAAGTACAGAGTTTACATTACTCAAGAGACACAATGTCTATAAATGCAAATTTTTTGTGTGTGTAGTGTATGTTTGAAGAGCGGAGAAGAGTCTAAAGGTGATGATACACAGGGCAACTTTTTGAGCAATGTTGCTGGGCAATCTTGCCGAGCTATAGTTGCTTGGGCACTTTACCATTGAAAATGGGCAATACATTTCTATCTGGATAATTTAGATCAGTTGTGGGCCCTGTGTCTCATCTGGTTGCCCGTTGACGGCAACATTGCCCAGCAACATTGCTCAAAAAGTTGCCCTGTGTATCATCACCTTAAGTTTGGTATTTGCTTTCTAGTTCTAGCTAATATTTAAATATCCTGTGCATAGCGTTTTATCTTTTGTATCATGACATTTCAACAACAAGAAAACTGAGCGCACATATACTGTAGCTACAATAAACTTTATAACCTGTAAGTTGATGAAAACGTAATGCGATGTGCTTACTGCCCCAGATGAGGCTAACTGACAAAAACATACTGGTCAAAAACCTCATAACTCCATTTGATCTTAATTTTCATAAAATGTTAATATTATAATGGCACGTGCAGGTGTCCAGGTGTCTGACCATATATAAAGGCACAATACCAACTTTGACGACAGTGTTTATTTAAAAAAAAAAAAAAAAGGTTTCCACCTGACAGCGACGATATGTAAAAGTTGTATCATCACCACAACAACAACAATATTGTGTTCCTCCCTGACTTAAGCTCAAGTTTCACATCAATTGAAAGTTTTCCTTTAATATAATACCCAGTTTTATAATGGCACTCGAAGTTTATGCAATTTTGCCATGGGATTTTTTAATCTAAACGGTGCCATGGCAATAAAAAAGGTTTGCAAACACTTTATGTGACCTCATGAGTTGATGATGGACACGATCAGAGGCAAACTTTCACGTTTTTATTCTGCTCTTTCCATTTGGGACATTTGAACTTGAGAAGCCAGTATCACCCTGCCTACATCATTATATGACTACATTACCTGAACAAACAGATTTGCAAAGTAACAGTACGGACAGTCAGTCTTAAAGATGGCATTTTAAAACAGATTGGATTGTGCACAATATGAATAATGCTTTCATCGTATTTGTACCTGCGTCTTTCCATAAAAGAATGCAGAGTCGATGGTGTCTGGCATTCTTTGCCCTGACAGGAGGAGGACACTCACAGCTAGAACAGGTAAACTGAGAGACGGTGAGAGAAAACAGCAGACATCAGTGCCTTCAGCTCAAAAAGACTGGATTCCAGTTGTTAGAGAAACAGCATTATCAGCAGCCTTGTTTTCAAGGCAAGGTTTTCGAGGACTTATTTTCCTCATTCTTTCAGAAATTTCTCAAAGTGTTACAAGCCAAGAACCAAACCGTCCAGATCCAAGGTGAAACAACAATATTACACACAAAAAAAGACTGTGTACTTAAATTATTTATTATAAAATATAATATAATTGTATTCAAGTACTTTGAGACTGTAGGAAGACGATTGCTTTACGTCATTTGCAATGCGTCAGAGGAAATCTCTTTTATTATAGATACATTCATAAAAATAAAGATTTTTTTTTTTGTAAGGTTTTGCAGCGATGCAATAGAAGAACCATTTTTGGTTCCCTAAAGAAGTTTCAGTGGATGTTAAAGTTTCTTCATGGAACCATCAATGTCATTAAAGAACCTTTATTGTTTAAGTCCCCCTTTAATCAATATTTGTATCCCTTAAAACTCATCTTTGATCACCAAAATAACATATTTATATGTTTTTTCCTGTGAAAAAAAAAATATTCATGCCTTAAAATAGCTTGCATGTAACTCTACACCCTTGCTTCATTTAGTATTCGTGGTTCTATAAATATGCAAATGAGCCCCGCCTCCACTCACTCACTCAGCTCAGAGATCCACTCGCCAACTTACTGAGGTAAACGCTGCACAATGATATCGCTCTTTACAACGTCGGACACATAATGGTAATTAATATGATTAGCCTTTTGCTTGACTATGTTATCAAACAGCTAATAATGTGTTGCTAATGTTACACAAACTATGTTCCCGTTCCTAATATACATAATTCACCCGCTACATTGCTAAATCTACCCGATTTTTCATATCAACAGAAAAATATACCCAGATAACCCAGCTTCTCTCAAGACTCCCCTGCTAGTTTGCTGTTAATGATATGCTAAAGCCCTCCGATATGTTGATCTGATTGGTTACAAGGTAGTTTGTGACGTCAGAAACACCAGCGATTTCAAACCGTGTTTTTGAGACTGTCTTTGGTTCACTGCAGTTTTAAGCAGAAAATACTCAGCAATGCTGTCGACTTATGAATTTACACATGGTTTGTCTCAAAGCATATTAAAAACAGCACATAGACATATAAACAACATTAAAAACTTGATTTTCACCACAGTGGGACTTTAAGTGTTGTGCAATTCGACACACAATTAAACAAGTTTTCTTTTTTTATAACTCTAGCTATTCTACAGCAGAACAGTCCCAGAGCTCATAGTAGGTCATTCTTGAAAGGATTATACTGCAGTAAATATTCAACATATCGAGTATAAATACGTTGTGTCTTGTTCAGTAGTGTAATCCTCATCTGGTCATTGTGTAACTGTGTGCAACGCGCCACTCACCCCCAGCCAGTGATCACAGTGAGCCCTGGCCTGAAGCTCACCTCCTCACCTCTCCTCATGAGCAGCAGAGACAGAGCGATCAGACCTTCACCACACAACACACAAGAGCATTCACACACGTTCAACCCAAACCCAAACGTCTGTTACCTTCACAAACACAGGTATATGGATTATTACTGAAGAAAAGCACTATGTAAGAAAAGATTAGCTGCTTACATTACAGTTTGTTGTACTTCTCATAAGCATAACTCTGTAGTTGTATTATAGTTTTGCATATCCGCTGCTTTTAATACATATTTTTCATATAAAAACTCATTTACATTTTCTTTTAATATGCATACGATTTGTTTTACATTTTCATGTTACAATATTGAAAACCCCATTTACAGCAGTTACATGCTAATTAAGCTTGAAAACAGAGTGGCAGTTTTTAATGCCGGTCTATGGACCAGGTAGTATTTAACGTTTTTTTTAAAGGACGTGTAATGTTAAGTGAATTATTATTATTATTATTTATTTTTTTAAATGCATACTCTGATGACTCACCAGGCCAAATATAGGTGCTGTAGAGAGAAGCGTACAGTAGAGCAAAGGTCAACACCTGACCCAGGAAGTTATTCTGTGCCGCCGCCACGAAGTTCCACGCTATCATACCAACACAGGCTAATAACTGCAAACACAGGACAGTATAAGGTTATGCAGAATGCATGGTGGGAAAATCATCAGGATGCATTTTGACTGGAGAAGTACAGTGTCTAAAAGCCAGCAACTCCTCAGAAAGCTCACCTGCGCCACAAAGAGGTTTATGGTGAAAATGTGAGGAACTCTGTGAAACTTTCTGCTCAGCAGCATGACTGCAACACTCCACACCTGCAGTGACAACAAGAACACGAACACAGCGTTTCAGACAGTTTTCACTCAACATGTTCCATCACTTCCAGTGAAATGTGTACATGCACTTACAGTAACGACTTCTCAAAACCAGCTGAACTGGTTCAGAGAGTCCAAGTATGCATGTGTATGCTTGAATATAGTCATATATAAGTTTAAACCAAACTTCAGTTTCTTGGGGGTTTTTTCAAGCTATACAGAGAACAGAAATGCAACGGGAAGGAAGTGTCAACAGATGCATCGGAGAAGATCATGACACCATCAGAGATTGGAAACACCCCAACCCACAATCACACTAGACACACAAACATAGAACCTCATGAAAATTAGTGTTTACATGCATCTTACAACGATTATGCTTAATAACCCGACAACATGTATGATCATGCATCGATCTTTGCCTCTTAACCCAATATTTCTTTGCATGTAAAGACTTGTACTGGCATCCTGGTACTTATTTAATGTGTGCAAGTCTTTGCACACGTCCACTTATGTTTTGATGTGAAAAGAAAAAGAAACATTATTAACATTATTTTGTTATCAGCATTTTGTTGTACAGGTGAATGAGCTAATTTGATTTATCAGATTGTCCTAAATATTCTTGACTTCTGATGGTTTATTTTATCTGAAATCAGGGTCAAAATGTTAAATACACATACAAATATATGTACAAATAAATTTACTCTCGGTGTTAATTTTATATGGTTCTGTAAAACGTGTATGCCCTTTTAAAAAATAAGTTTAAATTTAACGACTTTATATTTTTTCGTGTGGTGTAACCAAGTGCACAAATCTCTTTTATTATTATTTATTAACTATATATTTCACTAAAAATGCTTAAAAAAATTCAAAATAAATATATTACATATAAATAAATTAGATTTTACAACTAAGATTATGACACACTACTTTTCTTTTCAAGAATTTGTTTCTTTTAATGATGCATTTTTCTTCACTATGATATCAGGACAGTTGTTTTTATTATTTGCCCTCCAAAAAAATAATATAATTATTTTTAAATAAATAAAATCTAATAAATATTTTTTAAATAAACAGACAACATTTTTTTTACTTTCTAATCTTTTGTCTCAACTTGTCCAAAACCCCCCCAAAACATTAGTCTGACATAATTACAGATTTCCCAGAGCATGTACACATTTAATTTCTGGTTTCCACGACATATCCAGCAACACTGATAATAACATGGATTTACCTTCATCCCTTAATAATCATTTGCATTATAGCAGAGGCAACACAAACATGTGCTCTCCGCACCAGCGTGAGGGACGACGAGAATATTACCGCACCGTAACAATTAATGTTTTTAAGAGGAAGCAGAGAAATGAAGAAAGAGAAATGAAAACACACATCTGCGTGCGAGCATGTCAACACTCACCAATGCAAAAAGGCAGATAATGCTGATGTTGAAGCTAACGTTCTGCAGCGCTGACGCCAGCGGCGCCGAGTCCATCCAAGGAATGGTCAGCAGCCAGGCAGACACGTACATGATGGGAGCCGACAGGAACGTGCCGATCACCATACCTGAGGTCACCTGAGGGAGGACACACTTCATGTGTGATCACGGTTCTATGATAAACTACATGAGCCGCTTAAAATTAAACTAAACTAATTCAATAAGGTGGAAAATAAGTGTGCTATTGTGCATAAAGCCACAAGTGGGGTAAGTGGTAAGTAATGAAACAAATGTAGAATATCATCAGACACATGCAAACTATAAAAAACTCACATTCAGCTTTAAAAATAATGGGGGAAGACATGGGTTGAGAGATTATTTTTTTATGTTTTTGAAAGATGCCTCTTCTGCTCATCAAAGCTGCATTAATTTGATCAAAAATACAGTAAAAGAAAAAAATATTACATTTTAAAAGAACTGTTTTCTGTTTGAATAGGTTTTAAAATGTAATTTATTCCTCTGATCAAAGCTGAATTTTCAGCATCATTACTCCAGTCTTCAGTGTCACATGATCCGTCAGAAATCGTTCTAATATGCAGATTTGATGCTCAAGAAAAATATGATACATTTTTTTCAGCATTTTTTTTATCAATAGAAAGACCAGCATTTATTTAAAATAGAGGTTACACTTCACAATAAGGTCTCATTTGTTAATATTAGTTAATAACTAACATGAACAAACAATGAGCAATCCATTTGTCACAGTATGTACTAATCTTTGTTAATGTTAGTTAATAAAAGTACAGCTGTTCATCATTTGTTCATGTTATTCATTAACTAATGTTAACAAATACAATCTTTGATTTTAATAATGTATTAGTAAATGCTGAAATGCACATTAACTAAGATTAATAAATGCTGTAGAAGTATTGTTCATTCTTAGTTCATGTTAACTAATCAAACCTTATTGTAAAGTGTTACCAAAATAGAATGTAAACATCTTTACTGTAAACTTTGATTAATATGCGTTTGTGTGTGGTAAGAATGATAAATTATGCATAATTACATGCAGCTAACACTAAACCTTACCCTAATCCTATAGTAAGTACATGTTGTTAATTTTTATTACTCAGTGCTTAAATGTATAAGTACACTGTAACACGGACACCTTAAAATAAAGGGTTACGAAAAAAAAATCTTACTAATGGCAAACTTTTGAGTGGTGGAGTAGGTATAAAAACACATCTACACGAGGTACATACCACCTCCAGCTCCATGTTGTACTGCGCTGCGTATATGGCCACGCTAGGGGCAGTGGGAAAGACTCCATACAGAAAGGCGTAGTTTGACAAACTGGTGTGGTTCAGTGAGCGTCCACAGTCCAAAACCTCAACCATCCCTCTACAGATCAGAGGCATCATCAGCCTAAAGAGAACAGAAGGAGTTCTGCATAATGTAATGAAACTGTCAAGAGCACAAGATCCTCAGATTTCAGGAACCATTTTTAGCAATATCAGAATTAGACCTTTTTATCTCACTATCGATAATAACTGAATGCATTACAATAAAGCACACAGGTAGAGTTCAGTAATTATCCAGGTAAAATAGATGAGTCATTTCTGTCCTCTAGCTAAGCTTGTGTGTTTAAAGCACTTGGGTTAACTCTGTTGATGCTCATTTGACCAACACAGTGTTGAACTGTTGAAGCAGCTACCTGCATATTTACAGATATTCAAAATCAAATACCCCAAGGGCCTGAACATTAAATTAGTTTCCTTGCCTTAGTAAAACATACAAGGATCTGAGGGAGTGTCTAGAAGACTGTTCAAATCGCATTACCAATGTACAGACATGTTATCCAAAAGTTGGCTCTCACATCTCATTTACAATTGTGCATATTTGAATCTTGCATCTCATGTCAGGCTTGACGTCAATGGTTCTCGTGTGTCCCATGAACTAAAGTAATGTGCATCACGTGATCAGATTTTTTTTTTTATTACACATTAATATTTTAGTTACTTTATTCATGTTACTTTAATTAATTTGCCTAAATGATTTAAAATTAAAATTATTCTCTATGATGTAGTCACTTAGACATGAGCACTCATATACGCGGGAACAGACTAAACATTCAAAAGTAACAAAGCATTAATTTTTAACTTTCAATAAAAAGAGCTGTACAGTACGTAATATAAGCAGTACTTTTAAGATATCTTTTGAACAGCTCTAGGGGTCAGGAAATATTCTAACGCCTTGTTCACACTAAAACGTTTATTCTATGAAACGCATCTTTTTCTCTCAGTTTTCCTCTCCATCTTCAGCGTTTTTGTCCTGCGAAAACAGAGCTTTTTGAAAACGCTTTCCAAAGTGGAAAAGTTTTAACAGGAGAAGAAATTTCAACTTTCTAAAAAAAGAAACACAAATGTGATGTTTATCTTAAGTCATTTTTGCTTATTAGTATGGTTGAATTAGATCATCGAAGGTCAGCAGCAAAGACATTGGTTAATAAAGAGAGATTAAAAACATAAAAGTATATTTGTGTAATTAAACATATTTAATTATTGCAGGTTTTATTAATATTCTGAGTTTGCATTTGATTGTTTTTGTTCATTTTGATGAATACTGAATCTGTTTTTGTGCAAGTGAGATAACTAAATCCTCTCATTTAGTCTAGATCTACAATAACATGTTTACACAGTGCACACAATGCCTCTGCACTTTACTCACAATTTCTCTCAACATGGGGACAGCAGAGACTGACCTAGTAAATTACTGGCAAGGAGAAGGCATGAGGACTGTGATGGGTGGCAACACCAAAGCAAGCAAGATTCAATCATCTATAATCTATACTAGAGCTGCAGGATTAATTGTTAAAAGGTTGTGATCTCGATTCAAACACCTAAACAATCTTATTTATAAATGACAGCAATTCGGCTATGTGTCTATAAAACCTTTGCCAAGTACAATCACAGTGAACATTCAGATATGTGTTGCAGCTGAGCCAGAGAAAGCATTTGTCATGTACTGGTATGAAACAGTTTCACAGACAATATTTTCAACCACACAGTATCATTATTTCTCCCTTAGAATAATTCAAATTATCACAAAAGTACTGGGATAAGAGTTTATAGTTTCCCATCTGCCAGTCACTACAATGTTATGTCAACTGACAAATGGGGTCTTACTTGGGAGCCCAAATCGCCTCTGAGTTTTAGAAAAATGGCCAATGGAATTGGCGAGAGAAATTAGGCCGCATTCAAAGGGTTTTTCCATTCTCAAAAAGCAGTGCACAGTTAAGAGCAGCAAAATTCCCCTTGGTGCTTCAGTGCAAAGAGCAATTTCTCTAAAAGAGCAAGCACTTTTTGAAGGTGCCTTTCCATCCATGCATTTCTGGATGTGATAATTTCCTGTCTTCATCTGATGGCCACGATCACTGTCTCACATGTCACATGCAAGGCGGTGGCACAGCCCCTCCCTCAGACCGCTAAACCCTCCAAATGTCCATCGAAGCGGCCCTGATACGGGCAGCCCAGAGATGTGGGCATCTGCTCTTGACCAGGAGGTGGTGAACGCACCAGTTCTTTTCCCAGAAGAGTGCCGGGTGGAGAACCTTTGGTTTATTTCTTTTTGTTCCGCTGCTGGCTCATTTGACATTAGTTCCCACATTTTTAATTTGTTACAAATTAAACAAAGAGAAGTTTCCTCAATCTCTAGGCCATACAGGGCCATACATACGGTCTGGCAGTGAGCGATGCTATGCTTCCTCATTTTCATCCCCCACTTTCACATTTGTCACGAGCCAAGAGGTCGCAATTCGAGGAGGTGTTGCCTCCTTACGCATCTCCAGTCATTATTTTTGCGGGATCCTTTGAGCAATATAAGCATCACACCACACTCGCTGATTCTATTTTGTGATGTTACATTCCTCGGGTCGGGCCCCAGTGCTCCCCCTTGCCACCCCTCTGTGGGTACTTCGGTTGTCCCCTTGTTGCAGGCTCTTGCGGACAATCAGACTCGCCGATGTGATTCAGTTTACCAGGCATCCCCAGAAGTTTAGTGGAGTATTCTTTACCTCTGTGGCAGGCAAAGATGCCCCTGTCCAGCGCACAGTATTGTGGTCCTGTGGCGAACAACGCAATAGAGTGGGTCCCTTCAGCCGAGATGAAGATGGGGTTTTACAGCCCTTACATCATCGTACCCAAGAAAGGCGGTGGGTTACGGACGATCTTGGAACTCCGAGTTTAGAACCAGGCCCTTCACAAGTTCCCGACAAAAATGCTGACACAGAAATGCATTCTCAAGTGCATTAGATTGGTTTGCAGGAATCGACTTGAAGGACTTCCACGTCTCGATTCTGCCTCGACACAGACCGTTTCTTTGGTTTACCCAATTAGGGTTGGGCATATCAGTACATATCAGTACTCCTCCCCTTTGGGCTGTCCCTGTCTCCCTGCATCATTACTAAGGGAAAGGGAAGTGGGCATTCGCATTCCCAACTATCTCAACGCCTGGCTCATTATAGCTCATTCTCGAGATCTGTTGTGCGAACACAGGAACCTGGTGCTCAGGCACGTCAACCATCTGGGACTTCGGGTCAAATATTAAAAAGAGCAAGCTCTCCTCTGTGCAGAGCATCTCTTTTCTCAGTATGTACTATTAGACTCTGTCAGAATGACGGCGCATCCCACCAATGAACGCGCACAGTCAGTGCTGAACTGCCTGAATGCATTCAGAAGCAAAACAGTGGTTCCACTGAAACATTTTCAGAGGCTCCTGGGGCACATGGCATTCCCAGCCGAGGTCACACCACATGGATTGATGCATATGAGACCGCTACAGCACTGGCTACACAGCTGGCCTGGGTGCCCTTAGAACAACTGTCCAGGCATGTTGTTATGACAACAGATGCCTTAAGAACGGGCTGGGCACTGTATGCAATGGGCACGTAGCTTGGGCTCCTATACGGGACCTCAACTGCGATAGCATATCAATTGCCTGGAGTTGATGGCAGTGCTGCTCGCCCTGCACTCAGAGTGTTGCCTCCTTCTGGGCATTGGTGCGCAACGCCTCTTATCTGCAGAGCTGCGGGCTGGGCGACACCTAATACCTTCGTGAGATTCTACAATCTCTGATTGGAGCCAGTTTCTTCCCATGTGTAGGGCATAAAAAGGTAATGTGCTGGAAGGCTGGCTCTGTGTCTCGCTTGCAGCGCCATTCCCCTTTAAGAGGAGGGATATGAGCACTTTCTTGGCTCTCTAGCTGAGTATCCCACTTGCCGATCCCCGGACTGAGTTTCCTCTGATTGTCTTTCAGCAGTCAGATGCGTTAGAGGCGTTTGATGCCAGGCCCAGTACTCGAGTGCATACCTGCTCGGTCAGACTCTGTGCTGGGCTAGATGCCAAATGTGTTGTGATTCCCCCTTGGTAATCCCCAATGTGTTGCGCTTCCCCCTTGGTAATCCCATTTGTGTATTCTTCAAAGGTAAGGTTTCCCTGTCAGTAAATCTGTGTCTTTCCCTGGGCAGATTTACTCTGCCCCATCTCTGCGTCTCTAGTAGTTCCATCCCTGTCTAGGTAGGACCTTCCTAAGAGGCCTTATATAGCACTGCCCCAGGCCAAATGTAGCACTGCCCCATGGGTCAGTCCATATGTATATTCCCACATGTTCCTCCCTATAGGTAGGATGTGTCCTCTGTAGCATCCCTCTCCATTGGACTAGGCATGCTTTCCCAGCATTAATAACACTGGTGATGCCTGAAAAAAGGGAATTGAGACGGAAGCACTCTACCCATGAAATAAAATGTAAAAGAAACAACAGCTACGACTGTCTCCATAGTAAGCCCTGTCCCTCCCATTCTGTTGGCATAGAGGACTAATATTTTGGACTTACGTGGGATTCTGGGTAGGTTACGACTCAAAGAAAGCGGTTGCCAAAAAAGCACTCTACAGCTTGCCAGCATCTGCATTTCCATCACTTGTAAAACAGTTCAATGGTTGTGGTATTTTCCATAGGGACCCCATTTGTTAGTCGACATAACGGTGTAGTGACTGACAGATAGGGAATGTCTAGGATACTGATGTAACCCTCGTTCTCTGATAGAGGGAACGGTGACATTAAGTGCCCCCTGCCACAACCGTGAACCACCACTGAATGGCGGGGAAGCCCACGTCTCGGCTTCTCAGCAGAAACCTGAATGAGTTGATGCGTGCCGGCATCTTATA
The DNA here is from genome assembly GCA_026230005.1 of Gila orcuttii. Lineage (NCBI taxonomy): Eukaryota > Metazoa > Chordata > Actinopteri > Cypriniformes > Leuciscidae > Gila > Gila orcuttii. The sequence continues at coordinate 12,161,495 of JAPDVR010000007.1, read as the reverse complement.
CACCCGCAAGTTTGGGGGAGTGGCTCGGCATGCAAATTACACTCGCCAATTCCATTGGCCAACTCAGAGGTGCTTGGGGCTCCCAAGTGAGACCCCATTTGTCAACATAAAGTCTCTGTTCCCTCCATCAGGAAACAAGGGTTACATCAGTAACCAAGACGTTCAGATATGAACACTGATGTCTACGGTAGTAATCAAAATAGCTTAAATGTGTTAACCTGTTTGATTAAAAGATAGAGAAAAAAACTGTATAAAATATTTCCTGTCATAAGGCATGTTATCATAATATGTGGTGTAGGTGTGGACTTATATTCAACATTTAAATGAATCACATGTCATAGGATGATACAGGACAATTTCAAATGAATGTGAAGATAATCACTAAGGTTTCGCAGCTCAATACCTTATTTATCTGAAGCATTTACATCAAGGCCCATTTCATTTATATAATATGCATTGCCCTCTGTAACCTTATACTCGCAGTTTAAGTTTTTGTTTTATTATTCACACCACAATAGTAAATAAGTGTCTTTATAGAAATTTTATAATATATATTATCTTGAATAAGGGAAATAAAATGGACTCTTCATTTTAAATTGACAGTAATATATTGAATCATGTCTGGCAACTCACGTTACTTGTAATGTGTTACCCCAAGTTAACACTGAATATTAAATATGTGTTTTTGAAAGAAAATGAAGGTCTATGTCATACAGGATATGTTGTTGAACGCATTACTTTGTTAAACACTTGCAAAAAAGTACTTATATGTAAAAAAACACACCTGCAAGGCCTGGAAGAAAGAGAGCCTTAGCCAGGTGAGAAAGAAACGCAAACGTAACATATCACATTGCTCCCCGTAATTAGATAATCTTTTATATTAATATTGTAACGCATGACTTGGCGGTCTGAATGTGCACAAACGGGAATTAATATTGAAAAATAATGTGAATGGAAAGATCAGGGAATAATTACTTAAATTCTGGTCTGTTCTAAAGACAAGGCTATGACTTGAAATAGAGCACACCAAAAAAAGTACTTTTTTGACTTGTATGCTCTATTTCAAGCCATAGCCTTGTCTTTAGAACAAAACTACTTTTATCATATTTTGATGGTGCTTTATTGTCCAATTCGCAGCTTAACATTCCATTCGGTTTCATTGTATGGAAAAAAGCATCATGGACATTCTGCTAAACATTTTTTGTGTTCCACAGAAGAAAAAAATTAGTTTTGGAATGACAAATGATAACAGGATATTCTATCTTTTATTACTAACAAATTGCATGGTAGACTTACAGTTTTGCCGTGATGAGGAGAATCAGGGCTACCACAGTAGAGCGGGTAAGTTTTTTCAGCTGACCCACCATGGACAGACCCAGATAAAACAGTGCAGCTCCCCCGAAAGAGTTTGCCAGACCATCTACAAACTCCTCCATGAAGGGCGGGATCTTCTGGCCCAGCACAAAGTGAGAAATGAGCCCGATCACCACCATAAAGACAATGGGGTTTTTGACAACTTGAAGGATCACCAAACCCAGCACTCGCAGCTTACTCTGCTGGTGAAGTTCACCATTTCTCCACCTCTGCACCTCACAGAATGCAAAGCCTAGCGGGTTTAGGACCATGAGGGAGACAGGAGCTACCAGGTAGATGTACTGAAGGTACTCAGGATGGGTGTTGCGATACAGAGCTTCAACTGTGGAGGACGCAAAGGAACAACATTAACAAAATGCTCACTAACACTGAAAAAAAAGTCATTTACTCATCCATTTACTCAAGTAGGCTTGGCCATTCTACAAAAAATATCCTTGTGAGGAAGAAAGATAGGCTAATATGGGTTTGGATCATCATGTGTTGTCAATGGCTAAAATGAGAAGTTACGGTCCCTCTTCCTGTTTGGAATCTTTAGTCAAATCTTTTTTCAGTTCCATGTGACCTTTGCTTACTTAATTTCTGGGTTAAAGGTCTATTGAACAACATTTACCTTATACAACATCAACCAATACTATATTGCAAGTATCAAGGCCACAACACCGCTATAATGATGTCATCACACAGGAGTGATATTATTGGAATCAGTTTCAGGGAGCAAAAAACAAACAAACATTGACAGCCAATCAGAATCCACTTGACTTTAAAGAGCTTGAGCATTTAAAGTGGCAGACGACAAAACTGCAACACGCAGAGAACGTTATTGTGCATTGGTTTGGATGCTAATATAGCTATCGTTATAGTTAAAGTTTTCGTTATTGGTGTGAACGGGCCTTAGGGCTCATTCTCTGTATTTATTGCTTGCGAAGACATAAACCAATAAATCAACAGATATATCGACATTTCTACATTCATTCCGGGGCAATCAATGTCATGGATGAAGGTTGAATCACACTTTAGTTTAGGGTCCAATTCTCACTATTAACTAAGACTTTTGTCTCAATAAACTCCTAATTGCTGCAAATTAATAGTTAGTAAGGTAGTGGTTAAGTTTCAGGTATTGGGTGGATTAAGGGATGTAGAATAAGACATTAATATGTGCTTTATAAGTACTAATAAACGGCCAATATCCTAGTAATACGCACCCTAATAAGCAACTAGTTAATAGTGAGAATTGGACCCTAAACTAAAGTGTTACCATGTTGTTTCATTTTTGCAAATTGTTTCAAATCGATTCATAACGCAATGTTGTTTCAACATCTTGCTTTTCACCATAGGTGATTTTAAATGTAAAATCAACACATTGTTGACGTATGTGTTTTTTGTTAACCTTTTAGTTCTTAACCATTTAGAAATAAATGTTGTTTCAATGTTTTTTTCAATGTTCAAATAACTGACATTTCAACTGGCTGAGGTGATTCATACTAGTATTATGTGCAAAAGCGTTTAAGACAATGAAAACGAACCTCAAACTAAACTAACAGGCTGTACAGAATCTGGATTGTGTTACTAACTTTTCATGCATGGTTAAAATTCTGAGCAGATGAAAGTAAAAGAACAAACGTGCATTCACAATCAGAAATATTACCATCAAGATTTTCATGATCTGTGGGGTTTGAGTTTTTTTTTTTTGTTCTGTAACCATAATGAGTTCCCTTATGGTAACATGTTTATAACACATACTGTAAATATATATTTATTTAGGGCTTGTCCTTTTCTACTCACCAATTGGGAATCCCAGAGCAAAGTCATTACTCTGTGTGGCAAATATCGAGAACAGGCCAGCTTTGGAGAAACGACTCTCTCTGTTTGCCACCAAAAGTGTGATTACACACACAAAAAAGAACACAGACACTTTTGCCACCAGAATACTAAAGAAAAATGGCCAGATTACGTCCCCAAAGTCTAGCAGCACCATGTTTTTGAAAAGCAGAGCTGGAAGAGCAAACTTGGACACAAAGCTGCCCAGTCCTTTGGCTTGTGTAGATGGGATGATGTTTGTACGGCCTGCGACGTATCCGCAGAGAATTATCCCGAAACATTCGAGCAGGGCTGGGAGGAGTTTGTCAATTGACATGCTGGGTGGGACGGAGGGGGGGTCAGATCCATCCCCGCTGAAGATGGAAATATTAACCGACATATCATCCATCCTGAGTTTGACTACAGGCCCGTCATAGCCGTGTGAATGGGTAAACAATTGTAAAGTAACTAAACCTTCTGAAAAAGAAAGAAAAAGAGTTCATTCGTTTATTGAAAAGACAATTTTGCATGACTCTTCATTAGAATACAAAATATAACAGTCATACATGTCTGGTGAATATTTAATGTATGGAATATGTGTTTCTAACTGAACGTTATACAGCACAGTGAATATTTGAATATCCTGGTATTTGCATAAAATGGCTCTGAATGATTATCATATCTGTGTGTCATGGTATCATGCTACTATGCTTTATAATAGCATATAATAAGTACAAATGGTTTGATGAATATACACACATATATAGGCCCTAAAATAAACCACTCGTCAAACGCCAAATGAGAGTAAATGAAAAGTTGACGGGCCAGTGCTGAATCGTCATGAAAGTTTAATCCTTGCGAATTTAAATATTCAAGCGCAATTCGTTACTCATGCAATGTGTGGGAAGTTTAAACATCCGGAGCGCGCGATTAGAAAAGCCGCGTCTGAAAAGACTGCGCACAAATAGTAAATTTAACTCTTTCACGTCTTCTTGCGCTTGAACAGACAAATTCACACAAAATTATGTCAAAATGGCCATCTCGGTGAGTATCCAAGTAAACATAGTCGGTTTTCTTAAGTGAGCGTTTAAACAGTTGAGAAAGAAAACGAATGTGTATCAGTACATTTGATCCGTGCAGCTCTTAAAGTGACAGCAGCCTAATATTCCTGCTGATGTCTGCGGTTTGAATGTTAATCACACAACAACAAAAAATTCACTCACTGCTCTTGACTGAATCACTTTTGTAACTTTAATAAGGATTAATCAGTTTAGTTCTGTACCTGAAAACTACTTTCAGACCTACCCGAAAAACCTAAAAAGCACTATTTATTTCATTTGTATGTTCTACTGTATTTATTTGTGCTTTTCCTTGTAATTTGATTATTTGTTCTTAAATTATTACTGAATGTTTACTTGTCTTTAATGTTTTTTTAGATATATTTATATTAGTTAGGCTAGTAGTTTTAGCTGTTGTATCAAATTTGTAATAGACTGAAATTGTGAATTTTCACTGGCATCTAAAATTTTGGTGTCTTAACTGCCTGTTACATGTTTCACGGCCAGTAAAAAAATGATGGCCGGTAAATGTTCTTAAGTCACCGCCATTGGCAGGTGTGGCAAAAGGTTAGTTTTTAGTCCCTAAATATTTAGTCCCTAAATATACATGAATGTCTAGTCAAACCCTTAACCGTAAAGCCTACTGTATCATATTTGATACATACATATCTACCTTGAATAAAACTTGAAAAACCTTTTGCTTTTACAATCTTTTAGCAAGTAAAAAGTCCTTCAATATAATTCTAAAAATATCCACCTTATGGTCATGATACACATGCATTTTTTCAGAGTACCTGATGTATCAAATATGATACATAACATAAAACACGTATGATGCAACGATGTTTTTTTTTTTTTGATTTTCTGAAATATTTTGTCTAATGTTATATTTTGTCTAAACCTAAGGTTCAATAAACTGTTCCATTAAACAAAAAAAAAAAGCTTTACAGGGTTAAAAATGCACTACCTTCGTAGTTTCTAATCAAACTTCTTGTTACACAGGCAGACACGTGGGTATTTCTTTCTAGTCAAACCCTAGAGCACTTTACCATGATCCAGTGATGGCATCAGATGGATTTATATACACTTCAAGATAATATTACAGTCCTGTCTGTCATGGTACCAGTTTACTTTCTGGCACTAGTTTGAATAGTAAACAATAGCGCATGTTTAGTACCAGGCAATATATAATTAAGAACGCCATGAACGCCAGAATCTTTTTAGGTGTACTGGGTTCTGTAGCCTATGTACAGTGAGTTGTTGACAGACTCACCGGATCAGCTGATTCCTGTAAATCCGATCTAGTGTGTGAGAAAAACACACACACACAAACACACTTTCACTCATGCTGTCTCTTTAAAATGACATTGAGCAGTGATCTCCACAACTGCTCTTCCGCATCGCCTCTGCTCTGTCTGTGTTCTGTAAGCATGAATCTAGTTAGCTCAATACTAACACACTCTCACACACACCGCTACAGTGAAGTTGTCATCACACTCGCCAATAGAAATCGACCAAGAGTGTGCGCATGCGCACAAGCGCTCAGGCACCTTTCACGTGGTGCTTTGCTTTGCATAAGCCCGAAACAACACACGCAATATGGAAACCTCCTTTATTTAAAAATATATATATGAAAACTCGAGATTCTATGGGAATAAGACTTACATTTCACACATTCCCATTTGTACTCATTCAGAAAACCTGAACTTTACCGTATTAACTGATTTGACAGCTTTACAAAATACCAAGTCAGATGTTCTTGTCATTGTCGATAGAGGGAGGCATTTCTTTAAATCAAGCATTCACAATGTACAGTTAACTCAAAATGTTTTGACTTCAGGTTTATTAGTCGAACTTTATTTTGGGCCACTGTCCAGTTTGCGTGTAGAAAAAGAGAGCAATGCAAATACAAACCCATAAAATATTTAAGTTGCCCAGGGCTGGATTCAGAATTTAAGAAACACTGCAATAGCCTACAAAGATACAGCATAATCAGAAAACAAACAGAATATACAGTTATGCTTTATGTTTTACATGCTATCAAGTGCCAATACAAAACTTTGACCATCTTTCGGTGATTTGACAAAGCTAGTCATTACTCCATCCACCTCATTGTATCAGCCTTGTTCACGTGCTCTTTCAGCCAATCAGATTACAACTTTACTAGACTGAGATAGTTCCTCCAGGTCACACACACACACATGTGGTTGAAGGGATAGCCGTGTGGGGACTTTTCAGTGGCTTGGTTTGACAGATGTTAGCTTCGCTTCGCTATATTCACTTCCTTGCTCACAGCGGCTTTAATGTAGGCTATTCTATATTCCTTGCATTGATATGTCCTATATATTATTTGTAGGAAAGTTTATTGAAAAAAAAAAAAAAATTAAGGAGAGAACCATTTTCAATTGAGAGGCAAATTGCCCCAACTACTTCAAATGTGAAATTGCTGTGCGTTAAACTGCTTTTCTCTTTCCTCTTCAGTTTTGCAACTTCACTTTTCTAGCTGCGTAACCTTCTGGATTCCTGTTGAAATTTGTGCTACTTTATGATAAATTACTCACTATTTTTCTCAAATGTTAGTCAGATAAATTTGTCTGTTAAATGAATAAATGTAAATATAATTTGCAGGACAAGGTATTTTTGTAAGCTACTTTCATGTTTTATAGGGACTTTCATTAGAAATTACTTTTTACACTGTTCAAACTGTATATTTTCTCCCATAACTCTTACCCCTAAACCTACCCATCACACAAAACTTTCTGCATTTTTACATTTTCAAATCAATCACTTTTTTTTTTTTTTTTTTATAAGCTGTTTTCCTCATGGGGACCAATAATGTCCCCGCAATGTAGGGAATACCTGAACTACACACACACACACACACACACACACACACACTAGTTGGGACATTTGGACCTCACAATGCAATTTAAACCTGTACACACACAAACATGTCTTAATTTCAAACTGCATTAAAACAAACTTTCAAGGATAATGATAGAATGCACTTTAATTGCCATAGTGGACATAAATTTTTTACCCCAAAAGAAATTACATGCATGAAAAAAAAAAAATATATATAAAAAAATGAGTTCCTGAGTCTCATTCAGCAGATGAAAATCCATCTCATACTATAATAATGCCAAAACATTTCATCTGGGAATTGGTGGCAAGGGTGGCGCTCCTCTGTCTCTGATTCCTAAAAAAACAAATAGATATAAAATAATTATTCTGACATTGAAATATGCAATTAAAATAAGCAAAACTTAACATGTCAACTCTAAAAGCAGGAAAGCAAAAAACAATTGTGGGTGGACATTAGCGTCATACTAGATTCACAACAACCCACACTTTTAGAGAACTCTCATTACAATTCTGCACAAAACCCTGCAGTGCTGACCTTTGCCCCCGGCCTTGCTGGGGTAAGACTTTGTGAAGGAGACGTACGGCTCTGGTGGAGGTAATTCAGACAGAGCATGGAAGGAGAACCTCATCCCCCACTCATCTAGAGGAAAAACATACGATAGATTATTTACCACCAAACAGAGTCAGTCAATAGCAATTTTCAATAGCACATTTTCATAACCATACGTAATGCTGCATCTGCTGTTTATGGACATTAAAGGGAAAGGTCACCCATAATGAAAATTCTGTCATCATTTACTCGCCCTCATGTCGTTTCAAACCTGAATGACTTTCTACCTTCTTCAGAACACAGAAGAAGATATTTCAGTTTCAGTTCCCTTTGACTTTCATTGTATTTTTTTTTCAACCAATGGAAGTCAAAGGGAACCGAAACAGTTTTTTCTAAACATTCTTCAAAATATTTTCTTTAACATTCCACAGAAGACCGAAAGAAAGTCATACAGGTTTGGAACGACATGAGGGCAAGTAAATGAAGACAGAATTAAAATGTTTGGGTGAACTAAACCTTTAAATTCCTAATACAGTAACCCTACTGTTTTTTTCTGTTAAAATACTTTCTCATATCCAGAAAACCTACTTTATTTTCAATTCTGTTTTTTGACGACAATGCAGAAATGTCTCTCTTCAGGTTTAAACTCACTACCTTTTGTGTTGTTGACCTATACATGCTGCAATTTTCTCATAATCAAATATAAAATGCAGGTTCTAGTCTTAAAGGGATAGTTCACCCCAAAAATTCTGTCAGTAATTACTCAACCTCATGTTGTTCCAAACCCGTTAGACTTTCATTCATCTTCGAAACACAAATGAAGATCGTTTTAATGGAATCTGAGAGATTTCTGTCCCTCTACTGACAGGCTACGCAATTACCACTTTCAAGGTCAAGAAAGGTAGTAAAGACATTATTAAAGTAATCCATGAGACTCCAGTGGTTTAACCTCAATTTTATGAAGCCATGCGAGTTCTTTGTTTGGACAAAAAAATGAATTTACCATTTTATTTACAAAATATGCATGTTCTCGAGAGCACCACGATGCATGCATGTTGTGTGTGTTGACGCGAGAGCAGACGTTGTAGAGTTGGAGATTCATATTTTGTAAATAAAGTGGTAAATTCTGTTGTTGTTTTTTTGCAAAAACAAAGCACTTGCGTCGCCTCAAAAAATTGAGGTTAAACCACTGGAGTCACATGGATTACTTTAATGATGTCTTTACTATCTTTCTTGACCTTGAAAGTGGTTGTTGCGTAGCCTGTCAATGGAGGGACAGAAATCTCTCAGATTTCATTAAAAATATCTTCATTTGTGTTCTGAAGATGTATGAAAGTCTTACGGGTTTAGGACGGCAAGAAGGTGAGTAATTAATGACATAATTTTTGGGGTGAACTATCCCTGAAATTTTTCATTTTCAGGTGAACTGTCCCTTTAAGAGCGCAGAGGTCGTACCTGTGGCAGGTGGTGGAGGGCACTGAAAGCCATTGATGGTGTCGGGGGGCGGGGGAGGAAAGCTAGGCACTCGGGGAGGGTCTGGGGGAAAAGCGGGTCTGCCTGATCCACCGGGACGATTAGGAGGAGGTACGGGCTGAGGCATCCCACCTCTGTTTCCTCCTCCTGTGGGTGGAGGTGGAAGAGGACCTGGAGGGGAGGTCCAGTCGCATGATGAGAAATCCACAAAATAATAAAACCAATGTCTTGTTTCTAAACATCCTAACACATGAATCGTGTGTATGCAGGCATTTACAAATTCACATTTAATTTATTTGAAAAATGGGGAAAATTTTAAAGCTTATTAAGCCATGTTTCCACCGCAGGAACTTTCCCCAGGAACGAGGGACTTTGGGCTGGTACTCAGTGTGTTTCCACCGCAGGAACCAGGGTCTAAATGAAGTTCCGGATAAATATTTCCCCATACGAAAAGTCCCTGATTCAAGGTAGTACTTCTTCCTTTTTTAAAGTTCAGGAACTTTCAGGAGTGGGACTTAGGCGCTGAAAAGCTGATTGGTTAAGTTCAAACCGCATTTCAATTGGTTGACTTGAGCAGCATTTTATTTCAACCACCATCTGTTGCAGTGCATGCAGTAACAGTTGTCTGCTATTCAAATCAACAGAGTTTTAAAAATACAACCGATGGACTGACGTCGAGGTTCAGGCTTTGTTAAGCTTAATTCAGAGGATGAAATCCAGCGGGAACTGTAAAGTCGTACGCAGTCCTACATCACTGGACTATTTGCCTAATCTTCACGGCACTTTAGATCGCGGTGGAAACGCAGACAGAAAAAAGTTACTGGGACAAATTGTTCTGGGTAATTTCGGTGGAAACGCAGCTTTACAGCGTAATTCCTACTATTACTAATTAGGCCTACTCCTTTGTGGTCAGCAAATTCCTTTTTAAATAATACTAATAGCAATGATGGATTCAATATTAAATTGATCAAAATTGACAGTAAAGCCATTTATAATGTTACAAAAGATTTATATTTTTAAATAATGCTTTTTGAACTTTCAATTCATCAAAGGATGATGAAAAAAAGTATCATGGTTTTCACAAAAATATGAAGCAGAACTGTTTTCAACATTGATAATAATCAGAAATGTTTCTTGAGCAGAAAATCACTGACGACCGGAGTAAAAGCTTCTGAAAAATCAGCTTTGCTATTGCAAGAATAAATTAAATTGTAAATTACAATAAAACAGTATTTTTTACTGTATGTTTTATTTTGCAAATTGTAGCCCTGGTGAGCAAAAGATACTTTTTCAAAAACTTTTACAATTTTACCAACCCCAAACTTAATAAAAAAAAATAAAAAATAAGGTATGTTTTATTTTAACTATTTTACACCTTAAATTTTTAAAGATAGACATCATATTAGTTAGTCATACTATTTGCATTTTAAATAATGTCACTACATGGCAAAACATGTTTTGGTTTTTCATATGACCTCAATATCACTTTCCGTCCTGTCAGACTTTTGTAACAAACACATGTATCATAGCATCATAAGGTATGAGAGGGTGTGCTGTTTTGTAAATAAGCTTTTATAAAATGGTTACCACACAATACAAATATTAAAGCCAAAAAATATGCATCAATCCAACTTTCATGAAGTAAAATCACTAAAAGCCTTCTTTACGCTGGAAAAAATACTCCCTGACCGTTACAAAAGCAACATAAGTTACATTAAAGGTGCTCTAAGCGATGCCACACGTTTTTTATGCCAAAACATTTTTTGTCACATACAGCAAACATCTCACTATCCGCTAGCTGCCTGTCCCCTGAACACACTGTAAAAAAACGCGGTCTCACCCCAGGCTCCACAAACGGCAACAAAAACAAACTGGGCTAACCCGCACCATGAAACATAACAAACTGTTCCAGCCAATAACCAACAAGAAGGGCTTGGGGGGGGGGGGGGGGTTGGGGGGTTAGTGCGCGGATGAGGAGGAGGGAGGGTCTGGCTACCCTCCGTTTTGTTTGACAATACTTCGAACGTCAACAAGAAGTGACCCAACATCGCTTAAATTCGCACCTTTAATTCGCCATTAGATGATACTAACACACGCCATCTTTTTGAGTGAGTCAGTCAGTAGAGAAGACTTTAATATTGAAATGTCAGGGCACGGGAAAACCCCAAATGTTAAAAGGACAAGATATAGCAGCGGAATGTCAAATATCAAAAACTTTAGGAGTCGGCTGTCCACGAGAGTCCTAAACCTGCCGAAGTACCAACACAATAAACACACTCAGCAAAATATCGTCTAATAATCGTTATCGAGAAAATCCCAGAAAATATCGAGATATAATTTTTTGTCAATATCGCACACCCCTATTACGAATATAGGACTGTAAATCTAAATATACACATATATATATATATATACTGTAAATGCAGGTACACTTGTTTACTCGATCTCTCACAATAATACTCATCTTTATCTTGCTTTATCAAGAATAAAACACAGCTATTGATCAATCAGAATCAAGGACTGTAAACTAATGGTTTTATAAATATAAAATACATTTGACCTGAAATTTGACTCAATATTGTGACAGTAAAAAATGAACTGCGAAACAGAAATGACCTTCCGCACACCTGCTCGCATGGACGGGCTCCGTCCCGATGGAGGCGGCCGCTCACTGGGCGGTGGAGGCAGTGGGCTGGAGCGTCCAGGTGGAGGAGGAGGAGGAAGGCTGTTTCTCGCACCGCCTCTAGAGTTGGGCTCCTCCCTCAGGGATGGTGGGATGGGTGGTGCCCCCCCTCTCCCTGGAGGTAAGGATGGAGGCGGATTACCCATAGGCCTCTGAGAACTCATTGGTTTACTCTCAGTTGATGGTGGTGGTGGTGGTAGTGGGCCATCTCGAGAAAATGACGCTCTTCTTCCTCCAGTGGGCGGTGGAGGGGGAGGGAGGTCATCTAAGGGCCTGCCAGGGATCGTGGGTAAAGCCGGCCGGGCAGATGCAGGCATTGGTGGAGGAGGGAAAGAAGACTGGGACTCCCTCGGGGCGGGAGGAAGGCTTGGACGTCTGCTCGGCTGGCTTGGGGGTTGTACAGAAGTTGAGGAACCTGACGGTCGGTGTCCAGGTAGAGGGGGTGGGCCGCTGGGAGAGCTGTTCTGGGACGAGCGTCCCGATGGTGGTACAGGTGGGGGTCCGGCCCTCCCAGGAGAAGGTCGTCCGGGGACTGGAAATGGGGCTCTGCTCCCTGCTGGGCTGCTGGGTGCTGGGAATCTCCCAGTTGTGGGAGGCATTGGTCCTCTTACTGTTTTAACAGCACCAAAAAACAAAGAATATGAAGACAAGTTTTAAGTACAGCACATTTTGATTTCAGTTTTTGTCAATGGAAAAAATAATTAGGACTTAATTAGGAATATTATCATATTACACAAGTGTAGTATAGTATAGTATAGTATAGTATAGTATAGTATAGTATAGTATAGTATAGTATAGTATAGTATAGCATAGTATAGCATAGTATAATAAACATTTTGATTTCAGTTTATGTCAATGGAAAATATAATAGGAATAAATAAGGATTATTATTACATTATACACATATAGTATAGTATAGTATAGTATAGTAAAGTATAGTATAGTATAAACATTTTGATTTCAGTTTATGTCAATGGAAAAAAATAAAATGACTGAAATAGGATTATTACTATTTTATAAACATATAGTATAGTATAGTATAGTATAGTATTATAAACATTTTGATTTCAGTTTGTGTCAATGGAAAAAATAAAATGACTGAATTAGGATTATTACTATTTTATAAACATAGTATAATATAGTATAGTATAATAAACATTTTGATTTCAGTTTATGTCAATGGAAAAAAATAATAGGGCTAAATTAGGATTATTATTATATTATACACGTATAGTATAGTATAGTACAGTATAGTATAGTATAGTATAGTATAGTATAGTATAGTATAGTATAGTATAATATAGTACAGTATAGTATAAACATTTTGATTTCATTTTGTCACAATGCAAAAAAATTATAAGTATCAAATAATAAATAGGATATTATTATTATTAAATAATAATTATAATTTTATTATTATTAATAATATTTTTATTAAATTAAAAATAGGATTATTATTATGTAATATTTATATTTATTTTTAGATTTTTACCCCTTTAATTTAAGGCTTGAATGTAGTATTAAATTATAATCAAATTGATTTATTTGAGATGATTACCGTTGTTGTTTCCTGGTGATCTCAGTCTTGGCATTCCACCCTGAAACAGCCCACCCATTCCCCCTCCACCCCCACCCCCTCCTCCCCCTCCCCCTCCTCCTCCTCCTGCTCCTCCTTTGGGCTCTGTGTAAATAAAAAATATCAATTAATACTTATAATACTTGTAATACTTACAAATAAATTAATTGTTTTTATTTACTTTAAAAAAAAATTATTCGTTAGAATGTCTTTGGCTCTACACTCAGTGAGTTAAAGTCACCATGAAATCAAAATTCTATATTTTTTATGAATATGACAATTGATATTTTTTATAAAATATAGCAGTATTTGTTATATGATTTATCCGTGCACATCATTGTTGTCACCATTCTGTTCAGTTTAGTTTACTTTTCATGGACTTTCAGTTTGTTTTCATTTAATTTGTCACGTGTCTTCTTTTTTCAGATTTCACTTGTTTGACTCCTTGGTTACCGTTATCATTAGTTCATATGTGTCAGCTGTGTGTGATTAATGTTCCTTCTTAAGTTGTTCCTTCACCTGCACTCCTGGTCCAGTATTGTCTGTGCACTAACACACTGTCTCGCATGTTGGCTGTCTATTTGGATTTATCTATTAAACTTTGTGTTACACTATCTTCATCTTCATTGGAACTTAAGCGTTACAATTGTATAATGAATAATTGATTTCGTCCGTTTAATTATTAGAATATTATTATTAATGATAAAGTGCATTATTTTCTAATAATTTAACAGCTCTGAGTCAATTATTCAGCTTAAATACTATAGTTACCTCACCTTAAAATATTGTTGAGATGATGTATTTCAAGACATTTGTCAAGTTTTTGTCCTTAAAACGCTCTTGTGTGTCTTGATAGCAGACCAGTGGCATTATTAATGTAGTTTAAAAAGAGAGAAAGCTTAAGCGTGTGTGAATTACCAGAGTCTGTGTGTCTCTCAACAGTGTTCAGCACCAGCGTCTCTAATGGTGAAACTGTTAATCTACCTCACTTGAGAGAAATGTCATGTAGCTTTTAAGCTGTTAAACTATTTAACTGATACAACTTTTAGAAAAGTTCGCTCCGGCTGCTAAACACCTTCGTACTACCATTGGTCCGTGGCGATGATGTAATAGGTAGGTGTGCGCGGAGGCTCCGCCTTCTTTCACGTGAAAATCTTTTCTGGTTCATTTGGCCTGTTCAGTCGGTCGAGGTCAGACGTTTGTGAGTGAAAACATGAGCACACTAGAGAGCTGCTTTATAGTAGAAAATTAAGTTGTACTTCTGAACTTTTGAAGTGAGACAGACACTTTTTTTCATGTTTAATACGGTAAAGCAGATTGATTTTAAGCAATCTATTGTATGACGTGACAAGACTTTATTGGAGTGCCTTAGAGCTCGTGCAAATATATCCATGATGCTATGACCAGATGCATTTTTATGCTTTATTAAAATGCTTGCTGTTTTCTCTATTTTGTTGTGCTTATTTTGTTATTGAGAGGACAGTGCACAGCATATTTAAATATTCATCTAAGTGTCGCTCTCAGCAGTGTGATCGGCGTCAGATGTTCGATAACAGTATTTCAGTTTATGTATTTCGAACGTCGTTTTTCCAATAAACGAAGAATGAAAAAAGGCTTTGCCTTGAGTATGTCGGGGCAAGATCCGCCTGGAACTACTTTAGCCGTGCCTTTCCCTGAAAACAACTGCATCACAATCAGATTTTAGCATTCAACAGCCCCGTAGTATATATTTGTTTTAATTCGTATGCCCTCTGTAGTGCCTGATACAGATCAGAAACACTATTTGTTATATTTAATAAATAATCCACAATAACCCTCATCCAACAAGCAAACCGTTTCTGTGGAACAACCCCCAAACTACTACTAACACCCAGATGCAGAACCAGGCACTGGTTTTTCTCTTCCCGATCAAGTTTCATATGCAAAACACCCTGCTAGATGACAAATTTGCCTTTAAAAGTGAATTTTCTTATTAGCTCATTAACCTCTTGAGGGATTGATATCTTCACACTTTAAAAGATCACAGTCTAAGAACACAGTTGGGAAAAGGAGAATTATAAGTTCTGACATGAGGATGCTGAGCTAAACGCCTTCGAAGGACCCCTAAGTTTGGGCCAGGCTTTAGCCAAGTGTTTTCGATCCTCAAAGCCCTTCTGCATCAAACCGTCGTTTTGCTCATAATTGGAGTCCCTAATCATGCCAATGCAAGCCCACAGCTACATGCACTTAGAAAGTGTTGGATCAGTATTATAGTATATGGCCAAGAGAGTAATATCTAGCTAGTCCAATGACTTTATCAATAAGCATTCACTGGACGAGTGTTGTTGGGACGTTTAAGCTAGGGCGGGGCAACCTGACACCCACCAATAGCAAACCACAGCCACCCAATCAATTCCCCACGGACAAAATCAAGCCCCGCCCTACATTTGTTCTTGTTCGAGAAGCGGTTTCACTCAGATATACATAACAAAAGGGAAGAAAAGACTATCGTAAATTCTGATAAAATAAATTCCAAACAGGGGTTTTAACAGAAGAACCATTTTTGGTTCCCTAAAGAACCTTTCCATGAACAGTTCGTAAAGTCGTCATGAAACGAAAGTTGAGATTGTCCTTTTTTCCTTATTGTGAAGTATATCCGAGTGAAACGGCTTCTGAAATTAGAAAGAAATGTAGGGCGGGGCTTGATTTCGTTCTTCGGGAATTGATTGGATTGTTGGAGGTTGGGCGTTGCTAACAAAATGGAGGCAGATTTGAATGCCAGTTTACAGTCAGCTGTGGAGGATTTCTCTCCACCGGACTCACCACCGTTACCCTCCCATGAAGCATTTTTAATTGAGGAACCCGACGATGAGAACGAGGAGGACGAGCAGCCAAATTTTCCGGAAGGAATCACCCCATATTTATATGAGCCTCCCGCGAACCAATAGTGATAGTCAAGTTATAAATACATGATAGTCACGCCGTCTAGTAATAGATTTTGACCGGAAGAGAAGAGAAGTCGTTTTGAGGGGGGAGGGAAGGGTAACGTATTTGATTAAAGATTTTAAGGGTACATGAATTAAAAAAAAAGAATGAAGTGCACAGATAAATAATTTATAATAAACACTACAATATTACATATAAAAATACGAAAATTTGATTTCATGACGACTTTAAAATAACTGTTTTTCTTAGTTTGAAGAACTTTTTGTGTAATGGTATATATATATATATATATATATATATATATATATATATATATATATATTACAAAACATATTGCACAAAACAAGTTTAACTCACTGTCCAGAATAGGGCCACTCCGATCATTAGTGGTTGTTTTCTTCAGTCGAGCCCCTTTGCCGATATCTGATAGTAAAGCATTTCTCCCTTGCTGCTCATTTCTGTTCAGATTCGGCTTCTGTGTGTTCGCCTAGTGAAAGTAAATGTAAATTAGAGATATTACATAAACAACACACATTGCCGTCGACTCAAAATAGATACTGAGCCTTGCATACCTTCAACTTTGAATAGACAGTGTATGCTACACAATTACACGTTACATAATGCCGTATAACATGTGAGTATTTGTGATCACATGGTTAAACGGAAACAAAAAAGTACAATCTTTCATCAGTATTTAATTGCTGTTACACTATTGACGTCAGACTCAATATTTCAATTAGTTTATGGGAAAAAAACTGGCATGCTCATTTTTTTCTTGGCATAAAAAGTGTATACAATGTTATTTGTTAGACATTAGCTATAATGTTCAACGGTTGAACAATAAACAATAAATCCTGAATTTTGATCAATTTAAAACTTTCTCCAGTGCCAATTTAAATTATATAAAACAAACTTACTTTTGGAATTGTAGTCTAATCCCAGGAGGAAGAAGGTAGACGAAGTAGATCCAAATATAAACGTGATTTATTAATATAAAGGAAACTCAATGTAATATCAAAGGACACAACGAAAAAGTGTGCCATACACAAACAGCAAAAACAATACCGGACAATGAATGGGAACTAAAGAGAAACTTAAAGGGATATAGTTTCGGGAAATTCTGTCATCATTTACTTACCCGTAGGTTCTTCAAAACCTGTATAAGTTTCTTTTCTTACATTGAACGCAAAAGAAGATATTTTTAGAGAATCAATTAACTTCCATTATCTTTGGTGAGAAATCAATACAGGTTTGGAAGTGTGATGACAAAATTTTCATTTTTTGGTTTTTGGGTGAACTATCCCTTTAAATACACAGTGATGATCAACCAAATACAGAGGGGTGTGCTCCTTAATGAATATCCATGATAACAACTGACTATGCAGACTGAGTGAAAATGAAACCAAAATAGAACAAAATGTTTATGTGACAGAAATATTGTAGTGCATAAGGATTTTTACACTGTAATAACACTGGTACTTGGAGCAAGGCTATAGAGTGCTGCAGGGATGATGTATTTCTGTAGGCCAAAACCCATAAATAAGTTAGTATTTTAGCACTTGTGGTTCCATCGTCCTGAAGTTAGTGTTAAATGTCTGAAATAAGTCTGGTGAACACTAGTCTCTCAGCCTCACGGACCGTTGGCTGAATGTATGATGCACAAGGCACACAAAATGAGAAGTTGAAGTCGTCATCTCTGATTGGTTGAATTCTGGTTTCTGGGAGACGTGTGTGTAACGTTCTGCCTGGAAACAAAGCTGTCGTGATGCCAAACCCCCTCATGGAAAAAAGAAAGCTGTCGTGTTTACAACTGTGACAATGAGTGCTTATCAGGATAGAGTCATGCGTCTCACCAGACGATGGTGCCCGCAGCTGAATCATCCATCCATCCAACTTACGGGTTGGCCAACAAAAATACGTCATCACTGCAGCACTCAATAACCACATATTTAAGATGGCAGGGCACAGTTTAACGGTTTAAGACCTTGAAAAGCCCATATCTGTTGACCACTGATCTCTAAACGTCCTCGTACGTTTGGTCCAGCATTGGCTCTGGTACTTTGAGGTGGCAAAATACAGTATCTTCAGCAGTAACTTTGTCACATGAGATGATTTAAAAACCTTCAATATTCCGGCACAAATGACACGGTTCCTAGAAAATGACCCTTACAAATGATCAACCTCTACACTGCATATCTGCTATCTGACTCCAATATCTGATCACTTTAACATTTGCTTTATGTGAGATCCTGTTCTATTTCATACAAATGAACTATAAACATAATCATCATGAAAATACTTGTATTTGGTCCAGTATAAATATTTTGATATAACATCCCCAGTTTCACAGACAAGGCTTAAGACTAAAATGCATGTTTGAGCTGTTTTAACTTTTACTGAAATATCTTAAAATATGTCAGTGCCATTGTTTTGTCTCAAGATGCACACCAGTATGTATTTTTTCTAGGGCACATTCATAAAAGCTGTTAACCCTTATGTTATGTTGCGGGTCAATTTAACCCATTTTGATTTTTGAGTTTTCAGAAATACCAGTTAACCTGTTTTTTCTTTTCTTGACATTTTGTGACTTTTTCTCATTTAGGGTCATGAACATGCATGCAAAGTTTCAACATGCCGATGTGTAGGGATTGTAACATTTTTATACGATTTTAATGTTTGTGGGTCAATTTGAAATCTGGAAAAATCTTAAATACTTTGAGCACAGACTTAAATTTGGCATCTTTTTGTGAAATGTCACAGATTATTGTAGAAGTAAAAACAGTAATAAAAGTAAAGTTTAAATTTTTTTTTATAAAAGTTTAAGTTTATGAATTTGAATTTATTAATTTATTTGATATAAAATATATAATTTACAAAGCATGTTTGATTTTCTAAATCTAAGAAAATCAAAGCCAAACATCTGAACAAGTTCTGTGTCAAATATTATATCTCAATAAATAAGCTTTCAGTAAGGTTTTTTGGCCGCAGTACCAAACTTTTCCTCTATGACTCTTCGATATGGTTTGAGTAGGTGATCTTAACCATATATTTCCATTCTTTTCAAAATATTTATGAAGTAGACATCCTATTCAGAAGTAGTTTTTAATCTTATTTGATTTTAATTACAAATAAATCGTATCACAAATAAAGAATCTATCGCTATTTATCTAATGCTCTGGTATTTCTTATGAAAAACAAGGGACCAAATATGAAAATTAGAGTCTGAAAGTTTTCAAATGATATTTTTTAAGATTACTTAAGATATTATTGTAATAAATGTGTAACCGCAAACGTCCCACAGGTGTGGGGGCGGGTCAGTCTTAAAACCAGTGGTTAAAAACATTTTTATAAATCATAAATTCAGATATTTATTCTTTGTAATGTGTGAAAAATATTGATATTAAAAGTTTGTTGTTTGTACCTGATTGTATTTTATTTAATTTTTTTCATATTGCGATTTTTGGGGAATTGTATTGGATCCAATTAGGGTCAATATGACCCGCTCCAACAAGACCGTACCCAGAAATCGAACAGTGCACGAGGGTTAAATGACCTAATTGAACTAAAGCCTAAGCCTGACTTAATCTAAGTCCTGTCTGTGAAACCAGGCCTTTAAATACTATATTAAGCTACTTTTCAAAATATGCAGATATGAACAATAGTATCATACCAATGAAAAGGTTGGAGGGGGAGCAGGAGGGGGCGGTGGAGGTCCAGACATAGTTCCTCTTATGTCGTGTTTTGTGTCACTTTTCACCTAAAAGACTGTGAGAAGACAAAAATACAAAAACCCATTAGTTACAACTATTCAACAACAACCAAGCTGATAAGAAAGTTGAGGAAGTGTCACATCTTTTGAAGACACATATACCTTATCCTCGATGGTTTTTGTTCCAACTTCCGTTAAGTCACAAAGAAACACATTTTTACACACTGACAAAGTGTTTTGAAAGTGTACTTGTAGTGTATTACAAAAAGTATTTTTTTAAAAGCTGTACTTGCAGATACTATAATAATGAAATGAAAGGGCCATTTACGTGTAAAAAAGGTGTTAAAATGCATTTTGAAGTAATGTCTAAAAGATTTGCTTTAAAGTACATTTTAAATCATTGTTTTAATAATGCTTATATAAGTACACTTATTTTCATGTGTTACTAACAAGTACTTGTCATAATTTTAACTGTAGTGTGTTATTAAAAAAAACGTTTTAAATTAATAATAAATATAATTTTAACTTCATCGTTACAAATGTGTAATTACAAATCTATTTAAATACATGATTTCAACAGAAATTGCATTCAATTTTAGTTAACTGTAAACGCTTGTCAGTACATTCGACTTTAACCATATTTCAAAGACAATAGAAGTCACAAAATTATTAATATAAATGTTTAATTTTTTTAGTCTTTTTTTAATGTTGCATACTAGCAAAAGTGAAAAAAGTGAAAGTGACACGTGATGGCCAAGTATGGTAACCCATACTTGGAATTTGACCTCTGCATTTAACCCATCCAAGTAAGTCCACACACATTAGGAGCAGAGTAATGAGTAGTGAACACACACACTGCAAACGTGGATACACACACCCGGAGCAGCGGGCAGCCTTGAGTGGCACCCGGGGAGCGATTGGGGGTTAGGTGCCTTGCTCAAGGACACCTCAGTCATATTCCTGCCGGTACTGGAATAGAACCAGCAACCTTTGGGTCACCAGTCCAACTCTGTTACCATTAGGCCATGACTGCCCCCACTGCAAAAAACACTGCAAAAAACACTGCAACAATATATTTTTTTACCATTCATGACCTCTAATGCAAACATGCACCATTAAAGACATAATGGATAACTAATTGCTGGTACAGCAAACAAGTGTCTCTGGATCTTTTTTTATATTTGATAATTTATAAAACAGTGTGTAATGTATTATGAGCATGCACATTGAAAAAGCAAATGCATGACTTATAATTATAAAAAATAATATAAATGTAACTAACTGTTCCTATAATGCAGAGTAGTTCTTAATGAGTCTTTATAAAAAATATTTATAGTAATACTTACTTATAAGTATAAATGGGGCTATAATTCATTAAGCACGGGCTTCATAGAAAGTGTTACCGTATATTCTTTTAAAGTACATTATTTTCATAATAAGTGCGCTTTTTAAAAGTATGCTACTTCTTTTTCACAAGGGTAGCAATGTAAAAGTAACAAAACAGCAGGTGTTCACTATCTTAGGGTCACGCATGTGAAAAACAAAAAAATTTAAAAAAGAGATGTTACGCTACAAATATCTCTTGCTCAAACCAAGCTCCAGTTTTACCCTATATGCATTTTCATGAAACATAAGACAGAAGTGTGTTTTGACTGATGTTGTACAGCTGTGACCCGATTACTCGTGTGCATCACGGTGGATATTTCGCACAGGCAGTAAAATCATGACGTGTTGCTTCTGTCTTTTAAATTCAGAGTGACTGCAGACAGATGCTGGCACCGTTTCCTTACAACAGCATGAAGTGCTACTGAAAAAACACAAGAACCACACAAGAAACCAAAACACAACCAGCCAGCACCAGTGACAAAACAGCCTCTCAATCCACTTCAGTACCAATACTGGGAAAGTTGCCAACGTGTGACCAATAGATTTGTATGAGCAAACACAACTCACATGTTCATCTTCAGGAATGTAACAACTTGCCTTCTTAATATCTGCGTGATTTGTTTCCAGAGGCAAATATCTAAGCTGCTTCAAGCTGTTATACTCGACTGTCAAAAGCTCTTATCTGCTTCTCAAGTGATCATCACACTGAGACCAATGACTTCCTCACACCAGCAGAAATAAACACACAGATGAGGCTCAAACATGTAACACGCTCAAGTATTTCTTAAGAAGCGAAAACTGCTCATTTTACAGTAACAGATCTGATCTTACATCTGTTGCTCTATACAGTATCGCAGCATCTCTTCAGTGGCAAATTTATGGCAATATTAATCAGGAGTGAGAGAAAAATTTTCAACCTTTTCATAAATTAAACACTCAGATGTTGTAAATAACCATTTCTGAAATATGTTCAGCTTTGAATCCTTTCTATCTCAGCATAACATTCAAAAATGTGGCTTCTGCAAGAAAAAATGCACAGTAAACTCAGTAATATTGTGAAATATTATTACTGTTTAAAATATTTTTTTTCTGTTGTAAAATACTTTAAAATGTAATGTATAACCTGTGATCAATAAGCTGAATTTTCAGCATCATTACTCCAGTCTTCAGTGTCACATGATCCTTCAGAAATCAGTATAATATGATGATTTGATGCTCAAGAAACATTTATGATTTTGATCAATGTTGAAAACAGTTGTGCTGCTTTAGATTTGTGTGAAACCGCAATAAAAAAAATTCAGGATGTTTTAATGAACAGAAAGTTCAAAAGGAACAGCATTTATTTAAATTAGAAATGTAGAAATGTTATGTCATTGCTGTTAATTTGTATCTACTTAATGCATTATTGCTGAATAAAAGTATTAATTTCTTTAAGAAAAAAAAGAAAAAATTCCACTGACCCCAAACTTTGAGATATTTTCTACATTGCTCTGTAAGGACAAGTGCGCTACAATATTCAAAATATTTGCTTAATTTGTTGAGACTTTACCTTTATTTTATATATTTGCATTTAAATTCAAATGTATCTTGTTCTCCAGTTTGTTAGCCGTCAAAGAAGAACAGTTATAACTGACATTACATCATGATTTGCATTGATCATGATGTATTGATCATGATGCATTGATTATGATGCATTGAAAATTCAGTTCTTATGCAGAGAAATGTAAGATAACAGAGCATGCCAACAGTTTATATGGTCTTGTTCAGAAGCTGTGTGAAACCCCAGAGAGCGAGTTACATTTCCTCTGTGGTTGAGCAGTTAGAGAAGAAGCAGTAGCTTGAAAAGAAACACTAACTTTCATCAGAGATGCTCACTAGCCTTTACCAGGACACTTCATCGATCCCTCACAAGCTTCCCTTCCATCATTTCCACACTTAAAGAAACACTCACCTGTGTCTGAGCATTTGGAGCCACCAGATCCAAGGTTTTGTTGAATGTTGCGCTGCACTTCCTATCTGCGAGTGCACAGACCAATCAGAGAGTTTGCAGTGAGAGCTTTTCATGCAACAGAACGAGCTGATGATCACAGCATGCAAACGAATGTGACCACATGCATTTCCTCACACAATGTCTGTGTCAAAGTGAGATTAGCCAGTTGAGGGATGTTATGAACTCCAATGACTGAGAGCATTAACAGAAACAGGAACTGTATATGACTAATTTGGAGAAAATAGATCTGACACTGGTCTCTGCTGCTGCGACACTGAGCTTGTACTTCAGATCGGCCATCTGTCAACATTTTAGTGCTTTTCTCAGAACTGACTTCACTTTTCTGAGTTATTTTTGTTCAGTGAATCAGCTGGTGTCAAGTTTTTTCTATTTTTGCTATATCTCTATGATATTACGGTGAGCAGTTCTCAAGTTCACACAGAAGTCCTAATATAACCACAGGTGTAAAGAATCACATTACCTTTCAAAGGTTTGGGATTGGTGATTTTTTTTTCTAAAAAATTATGTGTTGGATTTAAAAATATATGTAACGTGATATAATCTACTAAGTAATGTTAAGTTACACAACTTGCAATTACTTAGTAGATTCTATCACCTTACATATATTTTTAAGTAAAGAATGTTGAGTGAACTTAAATATTTAAGTACATATAACAAAGGTTGTCTTGTTAATTTTAAGTAAAATTATTCCAAGTTGGGTTTACTTAAAAAGTGTGATGCAAAAATGGTGCATTTATATTTTAAGTAAATCCAACACAATGTTTACCATAGTACTTCTGTTTTTTTTTTGTTTTTTTTTTGGACAATTTGACAAAAATGAAGCCACCTTCCTGATAATCCTCAGTGTGTGTGTTGTTCCAGTTCTTCAAGGTTACATCCTAAGAAAAAGCTTTAGCAAATGTTTATTTAATTACACCATTACTTGGTAGTTTCAGATTGTTTTACAGTGGTAAAAATATAATGCATTTATATAACAGAAAATGAGATGGAATGTTTAGAAATAACAAGAAACCACACCTTTATATTAAATAAATAAAATAAATGTTACAGTTTATTGTTTTATTTCATGTTATTTATGAAAGTGATTTACTGCCATTATTAAGTTGATTATTGAGGTTTGGAGTCGGGATGTCAATTTACAAAAATTCCCATGTTCAATTGTCATTTAAATTAATGATAATCGTTAACCTTAAAACTGCAAGATGTGTCTACTGCAGTGGCATATATGCATCAGCAATATGCATTTTTTTTTACTCTAAATAACAGCTGTAAAATGCATCAATGTAATTTATGCTAATTTGCAAATAGGTTGTTTTGCTAGTATAAGTGTTATTTTCTTTACAAATGTGCGTAGGATATTACATATTACAGAAAATTTGGAGAATACAAAAAAAAGTATTTTTACTATTTGACAATATTCCTGCATCTGCTTGTTGATGCCCCATAACGCTACAGCCTCATTTACCTTCATTTGAAGTAAAATGATCACAATCTAGGGCGTGCTTGCTTAATTTTTCCTTGCGTCTGCTGTATGTTTATGGTGCATAAATAACCACTGACCCATAATGATGACTTTGCTTAATCAATTACTGACAAGTTTTATCAATTCAATTATTAATAATCAATGATCGTTTGTTGATTTAATCGATAGCATCCCTACTTTGGAGCTCAACTTTCAAGGTGGTGGAAGACAAACAAATACCATAGAACAAATACCACTCTGAACATTTTGTATAGCCCTGGATGGTAATTGTTTCTCATGCGGACGTCTGTAAAAAAAATGTATTTGCATGGTACTTCAGTGACAAAACACGGTGAAGGAGCAAGTTTTGTGGGAGCATGAATGTCTGCTGTAAATTAAATGTCATATGCTTGGATAATGAGAATAATATATGTAGTGTAATAATATCCTATTTATTATTTTAATATCCTGCTTAAAAATAAAATAGATGCGGTAAATGGTTTTCTTTATTGTATTTTATCTCAAAATGATGACTAGCACCTGTAAATGTTGAAAAAACTTTAGGTCCCCATGAAAAACAGTTACTGTCAATAGGGCTTATTCTCTCTTATCTGATACGCTTAGCTGAGTTATTTAAGCTCTCTCCTAACGAGCTGATTATCTGAATCAGGTGTGTTAAATAAGGGAGACATGCAAAAATGTGCAGAGCAGGGAGTACCAAGGACCAGGAATAAAAAAACACTGGCATAGCGTGCGATAAATTCCAGACACTCACCTGATAATGCCTGATGAGATTATCAGCGTTGTCAGAGAGGTACACCATTAAACGTTGAATCAACTTCTCTGTGTATTTCCACAGCATTGGTCTGAAAAGTACATGAAACAAAAAAGTAGATTTTCATGGTGGCTTTCATATCTAAACTGACTGAGACAAATATGATGCCTTTAAAGCAGATCAAATCACCCAAAAAGGCAGAAAATATGCCAGGTTCACCTTTTTTTGTCAAAGTAAATTTATAAAAAACAATTAATAGTCAAGTGTGAAATTAACAAAAAAGGTTACCTCCAAAAATTGATCTAACACAGGATGCACTGGAAAATAGATGGAGAGGAAAAACAACAATATTAAGCAACATAAAAAAAATTATTAGGCTAGCTTCTTCAATTTTTTTACATATTTTTTTTTTGGAGCAGTGTAAACTCAATGCATGTACTTAATGCATATGCATAAATGAATACATGCAAAAACTATGCATTTAAGCATTCAACCATATCCGATGGAAGCACGCACATTTATAAAACACGTGTGCAAACCAGTTTCTTGATTCATGTGCAATAACGTCTCCATAGATATCATATAGAGCTAGACGCCCTATTGGCCGCTGTGGCGCAAGAAATGCGGCCGCCATCTTAACCCGGTCATACTCCTATTTGCGTTGCATAGCAGCAGTAGATGCCAGAGCAATGTGCAGCTTATTCCTGCTCAAATCGGCGGACCATCACTCTGGGATTACTTTTCACAAGTAAGATTTAACATTTAACATTACCGTACTACTGTTTGTATTTTGTAAGTAAAATATTCAATGTATCCTGTATCGTAGCTACGTGTATGACCTTTGCAGCAAAAAAACCCTCGTGAAAATCAGTTCGGTATTCAGTGAGATATGATTAATTTAATGCGCTGACAGCTCATTGCACCTGCCAAACAGATTACACTGAGCGGGTGACCGGTTTAAGATGGCGGCCCCGCGGCTCGTCCGCGCCACTAGGCAATAGCGGTCGATAGGGCATCTATCTATATGATGTCTATGAACGTCTCGGTTACTGACGTAACCTCGGTTTCCTGAGAGTAGGGAACGAGTATTGCGTAAGTTAGCTTAGTTTCGAGAATTTTTAAGCCAAATTTTTAAAACGCAATGCAGCTGCAAAGCAGACATTTAGCTGAGCGTCCAGTTCGTTTATTGGCTGTGCTGAGGCAACTGCACGAACCTATGGCGAGTCGGCTAGGATGCGCGAACCAATCAGGTCGCTTCGCTCCAGAGAGCGGCTGAGCTCCCCAGTACTGGCGTGGCTTATAGCTATATAAGCCCCCATTTTCGCCATATAATTCAGGTTAAATCGACTGAAGCGATCCCCTGATCGAAGCACAGTAGTAACGGCGGGTTACGCAATACTCGTTCCCTACTCTCGGGGAACCTAGGTTACGTTAGTAACTGAAACATTCCCTTTTGAGAGGTCTCTCGTATTGCATAAGTTAGCTTAATACGCTATGGGAACCCCTTTCAAAATGCTGTGCGTGCTCAACAACTTCGGCCCATACTATAGCCTAGGGCGAAGTGCCCGAGGCTCATAGAAGAGTAAAGTTATGAGTCCTAATGTAGGCCAGATCAATAATGAGCCTTATATAGGGAAAATATAGAAATGGGCCTTATAAAGGGCCAGGCTCCTTCTTATATGGTATATATGTTCACCCAGGACCAGACAGACGTTGGGCCTTATAGTTGTGGAAAATGTGCTTAAACACTTATTAATAAAGAAAGAACCCTCGATTGTAAAGCGGGAACTTCCATGTTATAAAACCTCATAAATGCCGACGGTGAGGCCACATAAATGTGGACCAGCCAGCCGCCACGCAAATATCTTGAATTGGTATTCCACTCGACCACAGAGAGGTGACGTTCCACGTCCCCAGAGCCAGCCTCTGCTGCCCGGGTCTGGTCCGTCGAGGCCCCTGACCTTCACCGCCACCCATGTGGCAGCGCACCCAACCCCTGTGGATCTTCCCATGGATGGTGGGTCCAAAGGATGGAGAGGGGGATGCCACATTGCTGTTTCGGGCTGTGCCCGGCCGTGGCAAACCCGGCTACCAGGCGCTCGCCGGCGAGCCCTCCGTCTGGGCCTGGCTCCAGACGGGGGCCCCGGGCTTCCTCCGGGTAGGGTCTCTCCTCCTCTTCCTCGCTTCTTCATAAGGGTCTTTATGAACCATTCTTAGTCTGGCCCCTCACCTGGAACCACTTTGCCTTGGGAGACCCTACCAGGAGCACTAGACTCCAGACAACACAGCCTCCAGGCTCACAGGGGCACGCAAACCTCTCCACCACGGTAAGGTGATGGTCCCCGGAGAGGAAATTTTATGTTAGGTTTACTTAATTTTAACCAAGTTGTAATGCTAGTTGATGTTACTTGCGTTTTTTCATTTACTTTACACATACACTTATGTTTACCTTTTAATTTACATTTTTGCGTTGCATGCACTAGAAAATGTTAAGTAGAGCTTGAAATGTTATGAATATATCAATATTTGAGTTGAATCTAGTTATCTTTATAAGTAATGGATGTTGAGCAAACAAATCACTTTTTACAGTGCCTCTTACTACTCATTAATACATTTTAGATGTAATTTATTCCTGTGATCAAAGCTGAATTTTCAGCATCATTACTCCAGTCTTCAGTGTCACATGAACCTTCAGAAATCATTCTAATATGATGATTTGATGTTAATAAACATTTCTGATTATTATCACATGCAGCATTTATTTTAAATAGAAACTTACTATAACTTTGATCCATTTTATGCTTCTTTGCTGAATATAAGTATTCATTTCTTTTCTTTTTAAATCCGTTCTGACCCCAATCGTATGAACAGTAGTGTGTGTCTAGGCATATATATATATATATATATATATATATATATATATATATATATATATATATATATATATATATATATTATATAGGCACATTATCCAATTGATCGTTACTGAAATCGCCATGGTTATCACTTAATATATTTGTAGTATGGCCAAAGATTGTAGTAGATAATTAATAAACTCATACATAAAGGAATGTGCATGCTCAGGTGGGCCTCAAGTCTATGCCAATAATATTGCTGTATTATAAACCGGTTACTCCGTTTACCTGAAAACAACTGCACACCTTAGACCGCTCGTCAACCAATCAGAATCAAGCATTCAACAGCCCCGCAGTATATCATGTCATTTCCTAGGAGACAGGCAGGTGATGTTAAATTTTATGACACACTATACAATATGCCTATTATGGTATAGGGCTATTGTATAATATTTAATCATTATACAACTGCAATGTAGGCTATCTGCTATAGTCATCCAAATCTGTTTAAACACAAACAAACGTGTTTAAACTTGTTACATAGCCTACTGAAATTCTCTTAAATGAAAAGTCAAATCCATTTTACTGTAGGCTATCGACCTTTGTACTTACATAAAATAAATTAATTAGTAGGTACTTATTGTGATATTGTGTTGTATTGCAAACCATGTGTGCTGATATTGAGGTGGATGCGGTTTTAGGTTAGGAAAGGTTTAAGGTTTTAGTTAAGGTTTAAGTGAAGGTCAACAGTGTCATTATTGATAATTAATTACATCTGCAAACATGCAGGTACAGTATAATATATATGTTTATGTATATATATATATATATATATATATATATATATATATATATATATATAATAAAATAAAAACTAATATATAGTTATAGCTACTTATATATATATAATATAAGTGCAAAAATGTATATTGTAAGATACCTATGGAAGCTTCCGCCACAGAATAAATCAGTTTTGTGAGATATAAAATCAGAATTGCGAGATATAACTCGCAATTGTGAGATAAAATTACGCAAATATCTTTTAACATGTTTTATTCTGTGGCGGAAAAAAGCTATTGCGAGTTATAATTTCAATTTTAAGGAAAAAAAATATGATTTTTGAGTCATTAAAATAATGAGTTTATATCACAATTCTGACTTTATATCATGCAATTCTGAGAATGTAAACTCACAATTGTGAGGGGAAAAAAGTCAAATGTGAGATAAAAAAAATCGCAATACTTTTTTTATTTTTAATTCATGTGGCGGAATCAAGCTTCCATATCTATACCAGAAAAGAAGAATGGACAAGAATGTTTACAGTCATAGTTATTATGTTTACCTGACAGTGTTAGGCTACTTCTACATTTACAATCATCCTGGAGTATTTTTTAGGTTAAGCGCTATGGCAAGCCATTTTAACATTTAATCATTTAAACCTACTAGTCTCTATTTTCATGCTACTAGTACTTATTTTTTAGATACTAGTATCTATTCCATTAAGTACTAGTACTTATTCATTAGCGACTAGTGCTTATTCTTTAGGTACTAGTGCCTTTTCTTTAGATACTAGTACCTTTTTAAAGATACCAGTACTTATTCATTAGATACTAGTCCTTATTTATTAGAAACTAGTGCTTGTTCATTAGTTACTAGTACTTATTCATTAGATACTAGTACTTATTCATTAGATACTAGTACTTATTCATTAGATACTAGTACTTATTTATTAGTTACTAGTACTTGTTCATTAGATACCAGTACTTATTCATTAGTTACTAGTACTTAGTATTAGATACTAGTACTTATTCATTAGATACTAGTATTTATTCATTAGATACTAGTACTTATTTCGATAGTGACTAGTAACTATTCTTTTGTTACTAGTACCAAATTTAATTTTTTGCCATTTACTTCTATTGGGATCTGTCATTCAGATATCAACTATTCAGTTCTGACTAGTATGTATTCCAATTGTTACTAGTACATATATTAGATACTAGTAGTTATTCATTAGGTACTAGTACTTATTTTTTAGATACTAGTACCTATTGAATAGATACTAGTAGTTATTCATTAGATACTAGTACTTATTCATTAGATACTATTACCTATTAATTAGATACTAGTACCTATTTATTAGATACTAGTGCTTATTCAATAGATACTAGTACCTATTTATTAGATACTAGTATTTATTCCAAATGTTACTAATAAGATTTTTTATTTTACTAGTAGGATTTTTAATTGAATTCTACAGTGGCCGTTCTGACTAGTCATAACATAAGACTAGTAAAAAAGCAGTTGTGACTAGTAAGATAAGAATAGTTACTAGTAACAATTACAAAAGATACTAGTGTCTAATAAATAGGTGCTAGTATCTATTGAATAAGTACTAGTAGCTAATTAATAAGTACTAGTATCTAATGAATAAGTACTAGTATCTAATGACTTAGTACTAGTATTTATTGAATAAATACTAGTATCTAGTAATAGGTACTAGTATCTAAAAATAAGTACTAGTACCTAATGAATAACTACTAGTATCTAATATATGTACTAGTCACAATTGGAATACATACTAGTCAGAACTGAATAGTTGATATCTGAATGACAGATCCCAATAGAAGTCAATGGCAAAAAAATTAAATTTGGTACTAGTAACAAAAGAATAGTTACTAGTCACTATCAAAATAAGTACTAGTATCTAATGAATAAGTACTAGTATCTATTTAATAGATACTATCTAATGAATAAATACTAGTAATAAGTACTAGTAACTAATGAACAAGCACTAGTATCTAATAAATAAGGACTAGTATCTAATGAATAAGTACTAGTATCTTTAAAAAGGTACTAGTACCTAAAGAATAAGCACTAGTAGCTTATGAATAAGTACTAGTACTTAAAGGAGCATTGCGTAGGTTCTGAAATTTCTAACCGTTACTGACACCAGTGGCCGTTAGAGAAACTGCAGCCAGTCTCATGCTCGTTCTCGGTGCGCACGGTGCATGAGAACAACCACAGCAACCAGAGAGTTGTATGTCTTACCTTTGCAGTAAAAAGAAAGCAAGCTCGTGGTCTGTTTTTATACCCAGCGCTGACCAGTGCTCCCTCCAAGAATCAAATGCCGCTCCAATGTTGACTCTTGTCTTTGCCCGACGCCGGTCACTCTCTATTTTGGCCGCACTAGATAAGGCTTTTTTTTTTTTTTTTTTTTTTTACTTACGAGGAGTTTCCGTGGGTGTCTGGATTGTGCTGGAGGCTGGTCGCTTCTTTCCGTCCGCAGAGTCCATTTGAAACACTAACATTACTTACTGCTAGCGATTGCTGGATGTAAGCCCAAGTAGACGAGAACGCGCATGACGTCACATTTTGTGAATTTTCGCGCCAATTCGGACCCGACTCCTCCACACACAATTGAGCCTACAGGCTGATAGAGGCAACCGTGGTGGACATTAAGGTGTCATTCTTTCTATTACATTATGGTTGGCTCATGAATGTACAAATGAAAACTCTATCTTAAAGATTGTTTTAAGTAAAAAGCTACGCAATGCTCCTTTAATGGAATAGATACTAGTATCTAAAAAATAAAAAAGTACTAGTAGCATGAAAATAGAGACTAGTAGGTTTAAATGATTAAATGTTAAAACGGCTTGCCATATAAGCCCTCATGGCACAATATTATTCGTATTGTTTAAAGCAGCAAGCTTCTGATAATATATCCTTACACCATGCACAAAACACCATGCACAAAACCCCATGTTCAGTGTTCAAACTGCAGGTGGCAGCACCGAGTGAGATATTATCACTGGCTCCAATGGGTTGAGTATTTTTGGCAACATAGCATGGTATTAAACATTGCTTAATTTACTGTGTGCAGTATGCAAATCATCTCTGCATGTTATACTGTATCCCACACTGCAATGCTCTCGGTTTTACCTTCAAACTTGATTTTAACATCTTTTCTTGACTTACAAAATTGGATTAAAATGCAAAATAACTAACAACACACCAGTCTTGTTATTATTATATTAAACTGAATACTATTTTGTATACTTTGTTAACTAAAAAAACATTAGGTATTGTGTACAGCACTGTAGCCTTTTCGATAAGAATAGAATAAGGAAGTGTACATAGTAGAAGAGACAGGATGAAAAGGAGAATGGAGTCAAACTGAGGAGGATGTAAACACACAGAGACAGTCTGCGTAACAACACTTTCACACTGCAACCCCTGCCAGCCAACCAGGCCTCGCATGCACAGGACCCGTCGTCAGGGAGAAAAGCCCTGAGCGTGTGTGACTGTGTGTCTGTGTGTGTGCATACTGATGATGGAAAGACCTCAGTTATCCTGATGAAGTCTTCCAGTCCCGTACACACACCGAACAGAGCTGAACGCTAATCAGCAGAGCCTGTTTAAGAGACGTCGCTCAAGCTTATGGCTTCTAATCTCTGATGTATTTACTGAACAAAATCAAGTCAGCAGACACTCCTGCACTGAACAAAATAATAACTTACAGGATTTACTTGATAAAATTCTCACTACAATTCGCACTGACTGATTTTTGGTACATCTTGGTACACAATACACAATGACGATAACATTTGATAGAGCGTTTTTGAGTATGAATGTGAGTAGAAAATGAATTCCAGATGTGACAAATTTGCAAGTTACTAAACCCAACAACAAAAGCAATGATAACACAGTGTAAACTGGAAAACACACAAAAAATATCAACCTTATTAATTAGTCATGCCCCAGTGCATGATGGGAACACCAGTATCAGAAGTGTTGAGTAGGTTTTAATATAGCCTATATCGTTGATATTTATGCTTTAATTTCAACACGCTTTAATTGAGTACTAATATAAAATGTGAGCTACTTTTTTATTATTCTTGAACTAACTTATTTATGCAGAAATTGCATTTGTTTTTTTCTGTAGCATTTAATTCACCACAGAATAATTTTTATCAGTGATTTTTACACCGATCCACATCTTATGGGTTCCACCGACCGCAGGGATTCACATCCTTACATTGCTGAAGGCGACCGCAAGGATCCTCTAATCACAGCAAACAACAAACACTGTTTTGGACTCGGAATAAATGATTTACTTTCAGAATGTTTATAGGATTGCTAATAGAATTTCTGTTCTAGAGTATCCTTTGAATTCCTTTGAACTTTTTGACCAGAATTTCAGTTTATCCAGTAGGATCTTTGCAGATTCTTAGAAGATCCTTTTTTGATCCTTCTGGAATCAGTTCCCGTTTGAAATTCTACTAGAAATCCTTTATTTAGAAGGTTTCGACCACATACTGAGATCAAGCGTTGCTTAGAGCACAGACGCTTCATGTAGATATGACATGACCAGAAATGTAACAGAAGATTTTAGACTCTTTTAGATTCTGACTGGTAAGTTGTGCCAATATATGGGAAAATATTTTTAGTAGCCTATAACACAAAACTTCAAAAAGTCACACTGATACACTTCAAATATCAGAAAATGTCTGATTAAGATTTGTTTTCACATGCAGAAATCAGAATTAGAAAAGTGTTTGAATCACTTAGTGCTCACAGATCACAACTTACATTTACACACTCACACCATCACAGGCCTTTGTGGCATAATATAAACAAAAGCACATCATGGATGGATAGATAGATAGATAGATAGATAGATAGATAGATAGATAGATAGATAGATAGATAGATAGATAGATAGATAGATAGATAGATAGATAGATAGATAGATAGATAGATAGACGGACGGACGGATGATAGATGGATGGATGGATGGATGGATGGACGGACGGACGGATGATAGATATATAGATAGATAGATAGATAGATAGATAGATAGATAGATAGATAGATGCTTGAGTTTGTGCGTTCCAGACAAACTGTGATTATGTGTATTAGAGATAGGGAATACATTTATTTGAATGACTTTCTGCAGTTTACATCAATACACCAGTAAGTCATTGAATCATTCACTCAACTGATTCGTCCAAAACTGATGATTCATTTAGGAATAAAACAAGTGACTGGCTGTGACTGGCTGTGTACTTAATAAGTAATGACTTTGTGAATATTAAAAAACAGTAGGTTTATATAGTATGAATGTGTGTAGTATGAATGTAATCCAGACATACATGGACCAGTGTAGGTTACTGCTTCACTTCCATTCAGTCATTCTCTCCTGTGGTCTCTTGGGATAGTAAAGTGTCTGTCGAACGTGCACTTCAGAATCTCACCGGAAGAAGTAAGTCATCTGTTTGTGGATTCTGACATAGTACACTTTTTCATATATATGTATGCGATTTCAGATATTGCCACTGTCTTAGGGAATGAGTCATACTCCAAAATGTTGATCCATTTAGGAATGAAGCAAATCTTTGTGAGTGAGTCATTGAAATATTCACTCAACTGATTTGTTCAAAACTGCTGATCCATTTAGGAATGAAACAAATTATTATGTTTCTAAGTCATTCAATTATTCACCCAAACAATGTGTTCAACTGACAGCAATTAGTATGAATATCGGACCTATGTAGGTTTGCCTCTTCCCTGCTGATAACCGGAACAACACTCTTGCTCATGATGTGATATAATGAAGCTTTTTTAAAAAAAAAAAAGAAACGTATTTGCTGAAGTACTCTCAACACAGAGCTAATCCAGCAGTTTAACCAGTCAACTAGCCAGACACCAATCTAACCATCATAAACCAACCTGGATTAGAATGTATACTGTTCTGGATATTTCAGCAGGGGTCACATATATAAATACTATGGCATAGGAATGATAATCATACAATACCATGATACACATTCATACCCTGGGACCACTACTGCACATTTTGTAAGTGTTTTGTCTTTGCCATTGAAAGGGTTCTTTGTGTGTGAATACATTTATTTGAATGGGCGTGTTTGGCATGTAAATGCGTGCGCACACACACACACACACACACACACACACACACATACGCCTGGAAAATTGTATGTCCTATTCCATTACCACACAAAGGTGATTGACTGGAGTGATTTAGATTTTCGTTTTCCAGATAGCCGAGTCTGACATCCATTTCAGCGCCGCCCGCCTCCAACAGATTCAACACAACCTGCCCTTGCTCCTACACCCTCCAAAACCACTATATCCCTGGCTGATGATCCCAATAAATGCACAGCCAACCACCAACAACTTAAATCTATTGCTTTTTACCTGCCAAACCCCAAATCTCCAGCATGAAAGAACGACCCCCACCCCTGCAGTGCTGAAATCCTCCCCCATCCCGCTGAGCTGCTGATGGGACGAGCTTTCCCCATTCCTCCCCTTCACAGGACACACTCAACACCATGCTTCATTCATCTTACTTAGACCCACACTGTCACATTTGGCAACCTCTGAATTAAGAGAGATCAGTAGTCCACCCGCCCTTCAACACCCTGCGCCGTGCAGATTGCAGCCCCCACGCGTGTCGTGGGCAAATATTAAAGCCATTCGACCTTGACCGAGAACAGAGGAGTCAAACGCAGAGTTTTCTAAAGCACAGCACCAGATCCCTGCGTCCCAGCCTGCCCTTTTCTTAATGTGCTTTTTACATTTGATTAGCGGCCTTGTAAAAGCTCGCTCTAAACACGGGGCCCGTGCTGAACATCTGTCAGTCATGCTGGGAGAGCCTGAACTCGCCCCTGTGTCCTCTCCTGTCCTGCAAGACTCAGACTCAGGCGGGATTATACTTTACTCTGGGAATTGGAGTGTAATTGGATATTTTTCATTACTGTTTGTTCCACTGTCAACAAAGACATGCATTAGAAAGCCTGCCTGTCAACATCTACTACTGGGAACATTATATATACACACATTAAAGTATTTATACCAAATTTAATACCAAAGTATTTAATTGTGTACACCAGGATATATGGGCTTAGATGCAATATATGACAATATGTGCATTATGCATGTACTGGACAATTTTCAGAAATGCATAGCTTTTATGATTCATTTGTGTCTCAATGGCTTACTACTGGTTTAAAACCCTTAAAAATGTATGTATATATATATATATTTTTTATTTTTTTATCTGCATTTATTCACATAAAAGGGATGTTGTCTTAAATGTGTCTTTTATTGATATTAACGCATTGTACTTTCACTGTCATTGTAGGTTTTTTTCTCCAAAATTATGCATTTTCTGAAAAAGGTTGTAGCTAAAAAATTTCTGACATTATATTTCAGGAAGTAGCAAATATTTATATATTTTTTATATTTTATGGAGAAAACTGTAATACTTTACAATAATTTACTTCTACAGCATTTATTAATTTTAGTTACAGTATTAAAATCAGAAGTTGTATTTGTATACACGTTAATGCACTGTGAATTAACATGAACAAACCATGAACTGTATATTTTTTTTTACTAACATTACCAAAGATTAATAAACGCTTTACAACATATATTGCTCATTGTCAGTTCATGTTAGCTAATCCATCAATTAACGTTAACAAATGAAACCTTTTTGTAAAGTGTTACTGGAAAAACAAATACATTGACAATGATATTGATTGTGAATAAAGTGAAGTGGTGTAATGATACAGTATTTGCCAGGCAAGGCCATAATGATCCATGAACAGGATTGTAACAGTATTGGCAACAACGTTTTATTTTTGGATATCCTGCAGGGGTTCAGGCTGCAAGACTGCCGAATGACTAAAGAAATGTTGTCAGAAAGATGGTAGAAAACTGTACATGTCTATTACCACCCACTGCTACTTATACCAACGACGGAAATAAGCACAGTTACAATAGCTTAATATGTGGGAGAGTTGCTATAGAGCAGTGTTTCTCAACCTCTCCTGCAGGGACCCCCTGACAGGACATGTTTTTGTTTTAACCCTGAAATGGCACACCTGATTCAATTAATTAAAGGCTTAATGTGTAGCTGACTAATTGAATCAGGTGTGCCATTTCAGGGTTAAAACAAAAACATGTCCTGTCAGGGGGTCCCTGCAGGAGAGGTTGAGAAACACTGATATATAGAGTGACAATATTGTATTGCAATAGGTAGCACTTCAAAGTCAATACCAAATCAAAACTAATTAGTACATTATTTGTAATTGAAAAGGTTTAATGACAAAATATGGTTATGGTTACACTTAAAATAGTTACAACATGTATGAGTTGAGAGAGAGAGAGAGAGAGAGAGAGAGAGAGAGAGAGAGAGAGAGAGAGAGAGAGAGAGAGAGAGAGAGAGAGACTGTGACTAAGAGGTGGAGACAGAAGAACAATTCCTGATACACTGTGATCACTGTAACAGCATTAGATCGGACTATTTCACTAGATTCCAACAGTTAGAACCAAATTTTATGGCATTACCAAATTCAGAAAAATTAAATCATATTTTGGGAGAAAAATCTAGCTCAATTACAACAGCACCAAAGTATGTAACAGCCTGCCACAAACTACAAGAGTCAGCCAGTGGACAAAGCTAAAGTCAGAATTGTTCTTGTCCTGTTTGAATGTTAGTACAAACGTACAAAAATGTGTGTTTTAAATGTTAAAAATGTATTCATGCATTTTTTTTACTGACTAATATTATTTATTTATTTTTTTTTTGTGATTATTTGTTCATTGCATATGTAATGGCCAATGCTTTGGCAATACTGTACAAGTCATGCCAATAAAGCTCGTTTGAATTGAATTGAATTGAGAGAGAGAGAGAGAGAGAGAGAGAGAGAGAGAGAGAGAGAGAGAGAGAGAGAGAGAGGAAGGAGGAGGTAAAGAGAGAGAGAGAAAAAGGAGGAGGTAAAGAGAGAGAGAGAGAGAGAGAGAGAGAGAGAAAGGAGGAGGTAAGAGAGAGAGAGAGAGAGAGAGAGAGAGAGAGAGAGAGAGAGAGAGAGAGTACGACTAAAACTGCTCTGGAAATCTTTTTTTCAGCTTGTTTGCTTATTTTTTCCAAATATAAGGGCATAAAATTGATCTTTTAATATTTTTATAAGTTAAAAATGCTAAAAAGCTAAAGCTATGGCTTGCCCACACTCTGGCATTCCTCAATGTATCAATTCAACTGAGGCAGAGAGAATCAGCCAATCAGAGCAGCAGCTGCAATCAGCCCACTGCCATATGCAGATGAGCTCCCCCCTCACCACCATACAGTATCCCTCTGAGGTGAAATCTGACAAGAAAAACCTATAAGCAGAAACTTCTGACAAACAACCCTGAGACTCTGTTTGCAGATCTATTCAAAACAGGAGAAGTCTGCAACCTCATTTTCTTCTCTGATCACCCCAGAGCCTGGCATAAAGCCATCATCCACCATTACCCCTCTGTAAAGAAAGAAGGCATCTGTAATGGCTGGAAAGTCAAAATCAGAGAACCACACGACCCTGACAGCACAGTAATAACTGTGAACATCTATAAAAATGGCAGAGTCATGGTACAGGGGGACCTGAAATTATTCCAGGCAGACTACAGAACAATAGGTGAAATTATGAAACATGAGAAAGCTGTACTATCTGAAGGCTTGTCATCTGATCAGAATCCACCGAACAGTACCTCGGATCTTAGAGCCACTCCTGCAGAAACTGTTGAGCACATCTCACCCTCCCTGCTCAAAGCTATACCTCTCCTACAGGAGCACTTCAACAAGCTGGAGATGGAGATGGTGCAGCTCAGAGAAACTGTGCTGAGACAGCAGCAGTCAGACACATGTGCAGCTCATACTGAACTCCAGCAGAACACAGAGCACTTAACACAGAGACTGTCAGCCCTCACACAGCAAATGACACAGCTTCAGACAGAGAAGAACAGCTATCAGTGTGAGCTGACCGCACTGAGACTGCAGCTAGAGGACAGAGAACAGTCCACAGCAGAGATGAGGCAGCAGCTGAGAGAGATACAGGAGGAGAGAGAGCAGCAGAGCAGTGAGATCCAGGCCCTGAGAGAGCAGCTGAGAGAGCTACAGGAGGAGAGAGAGCAGCAGAGCAGTGAGATCCAGGCCCTGAGAGAGCAGCTGAGTGAGCTCCTCCTGGCCAGAGAAGAACCAGAGCAGACCCACAGAGCTCAAATACTGCCCTCCACCTCAGAGTCGCCGAACACAGGGAGTCAACACCCACCTGTCAGCGCAGAGAGACCCGGACCAGACCGCTCACAGCCATCACAGCGCCCCCTGCCAGACTCCACAGCACAGCAGCATCGGCCCTCGTCTCATAGCAACCCAGCACCAACCAGCACAGAGGAACCTGAAATAGCTCTACTCATCGATTCAAACGGCAAATTCATTGATGTAAAGAAACTTTTCCCCCAACACAGAGCTGCAAAATTCTGGTGTCCCACCACTGACAAAGCCCTGGAGCTCCTGACAGAGTCCCAGCTAGGCCGGCCCAGCCACATCATTATCCACACGGGCACCAACGACCTGCGGAGCCAGCAGGACCGAGTGTCTGACTCCCTCAGAGCTGTCGTGGAAAAAGCTAGAAAAACTTTTCTCAACTCTAAAATCATCCTGTCCACTTTACTTCAGAGGAGAGATTTCCATCCCAACACAATAAATAAAATAAATTCCAGCATCTCTAGACACTGTGCCCTCCTGCCCAACGTCCACTTAGCCCATCATCCAGACCTGGACACTGAGTGTCTATACGACCACGTCCACCTTTATAAGAACCTGGTACATATCCTCGCAAAGAGACTCAAAGATGTCACTCTAAACAGGACCAACCAGACCAGCCCCAGGTGGAGCAGAACCAGCCCTTTCCCAGTCAATCCATCTAGACACACTCCAGCAAACTACATCCCATCGCACAGCTCATCTAGAGCCCCGAGCGGAGCACCACCCAGAGCACCACACCGAGCTGCAGCACCCAGACAGGATCCCCACAGACCGAGACCGTCCTACAGCAGCCCCACAGCTCCAGCAGCTGAAGCCCGTCCACAGCAGAGCCCGGCCCGGCCCGGCAGACCGAGCTACGCCCAAGCTGTCAGCGGAGGAGCAGACCGAGCCAACACTGAACTCCATGACATCCAACACATGCTGAGTATCATCTGCTCTCACCTACTAACACACAGTGGACAGTGCTAAAACAAACAAACAAAAAAAAAAAAAAAAAAAAAAAAAAAAAAAAAAACTAAGTCTGTGGTTTTAATGTACATTTAATATGGAATTGTTAATGTTTTGAGTTACATAACTTTACTTCCATCATTCATTGTTTAATGTAATCTATTGTGATTTTGCACAGTTTCTCTTTTCTCAAGATAGCAAACAAACCATACACATTATTATTTTAAAAGTTTACAATGAAATCACTTAGTTTCTCTACGTGGAATATTCAAGGTCTAAAC
Source organism: Gila orcuttii (assembly GCA_026230005.1). Classification (NCBI taxonomy): domain Eukaryota; kingdom Metazoa; phylum Chordata; class Actinopteri; order Cypriniformes; family Leuciscidae; genus Gila; species Gila orcuttii. The sequence goes on along the minus strand of JAPDVR010000007.1, from coordinate 12,120,654 downwards.
TCCTCAGTCTTTGGCCTAAAAAGTAGAAATTCTGATTTTATGAAAGAACTCCAAGACCTAGATGTCATCGTCTTACAGGAAACCTGGTGTAGAGGAGATGCGTTCACTGGCTGTCCCTCAGGATACAGAGAAATAATATTACCATCAGTCAAACTCACATCGGTCACACAAGGGAGAGACTCGGGAGGGATGATAATATAGATCAAATCTGAACTGCCCATAGAATTAATAAAAAGAGAACAGAACCACCTGTGGCTAAAAATACAAAAAAGAATGATATCAGCATCTAAGCCTGTTTTCCTTTGTGCAACTTACATTCCACCCCCCGAGTCTCCGTATTTCCAAGAGGAAACTTTCCAAAATATAGAAAGAGAAATCAGCCATTTCCAGGCCCAGGGAAATGTGCTGCTTATGGGTGATTTAAACGCTAGAACAGGAGAAGAATTAGATTTCATTGAATCGCACGGGATTCATCACTGGCAATAACGACCTGTACTCTTCTTACCCTAGCAGGCAAAACTGCGATCAAACCGTGAACGCTCACGGACGGCAGCTACTACAGCTCTGCCGAGGACTGGCTCTGTACATCGTCAACGGAAGACTGCGAGGAGACTCGCTCGGCCGATACACCTACAGCTCAGCTCTTGGTAACAGCACTGTAGATTATACCATCACAGATCTAGACCTTTCCTCTTTGAGAGCATTCACAGTCAAACCCCTAAAACCTTTCTCAGACCACAGCCAAATCATCCTCTATATAAAGCAATCTGAAACATCACCCAAACCAATCAGGACCCCATATCAAATGAGCAAATTAATGTCTTTCAAATGGACTGAAAACAGTGCCACTAACTACAGCACTGCTGTTGAATCTTCAGAAATACAATCCCTCATACATTCATTCCAAATACAGGAATACCCTAAAAATCAATTCGGCATTAATCAGGAAGTACAAGATCTAAACAACATATTCTACAAAACAGCACAAAAAAGTAATTTGTCAATTGTTAAACCAAAGAAAAAATATTTAGATACAGACAAATGGTTTGATTTGGACTGTAAGGCTCTGAGAAAGGCTCTGAGAAAAAGAAATTTATCAAACCAAAAACACAGACAACCAGATAATTCGGACCTCCGCCTTCTTTACCGTGAGACATTAAAACAATATAAAGCCACACTCCGGCGGAAAAAAGCACAATTTCTGCAAAACCAGTTTGAAGAAATTGAAAAATCTATAAACTCACACAAATTTTGGGATAAATGGAAATTGTTATACAAACCAAATCAAGAAATTCTGGCAATCCAAGACGGGGATAAGTGGAAAAACCACTTCCAAGATTTATACAGCCAAACTGAAATTCAAAATTATAAACAAAATGAAATAATTAATAAACTAGACATTTTGGAAAGATCAATTAAAGAAAATCAAAACCCTTTAGATTTCCCCATAACAATGAAAGAATTGGAAGACAAATTAGGAGTCCTTGAGCCCAAGAAAGCCTGTGGTGTCGACAGCATCCTGAACGAGATGCTGAAACACACAGACCAAAGCTTCAAACTGGCCATGCTGAAACTGTTCACTGATGTTCTGTGTGTAGGGTTCTTCCCTGAGATCTGGAACAAGGGCCTCATCAGCCCCATCCACAAGAACGGAGACAAATTAGACCTCAACAACTACCGAGGCATCTGTGTGAACAGTAACCTGGGGAAGGTTCTCTGCAGCATCTTAAACTCCAGACTTTTAGACTTCCTTATGAAGCACAATGCCTTGAGTAAATGCCAAATCGGCTTTCTTCCAAAATGTCGCACATCCGATCATATTTTTACATTACAAACACTAATTGACAAATATGTACACCAAAACAAAGGAACATTTTTTGCTTGTTTCATCGATTTCAAGAAAGCCTTTGATTCAATCTGGCATGAAGGACTACCTAAAACTTATCGACAGTGGAATAGGGGGGAAATTCTATGATTTGATCAAATCAATGTACACAGCCAGCCAATGCGCTGTCAAAATTGGAAACCAAAGAACCGAGTTTTTCCCCCAGGGGCGCGGAGTGAGACAGGGCTGCATTTTAAGCCCCACCCTCATCAACATTTACATCAACCAATTAGCCGATACGTTAGAATATGCTCCCTTTCAAGGTCTCACTCTACACGACACAGAGATAAAGTGTCTTCTATACGCAGACGACCTGGTCCTCCTGTCGCCCACTAAAGAGGGGCTTCAGGACAGCCTGGATCTGCTGGAGGATCACTGTCAGTCCTAGGCCCTGACCGTCAACCTCCAGAAAACTAAAGTCATGATGTTCCAGAAACGCTCCAGATCTCAGGGACCAACACACACATTCACTCTATCTCACAGAACCATTGAGAGCACAAAAACATACACTTACCTCGGCCTGAAAATAACTCCAACTGGCAACTTTACTTTGGCTGTGAATGAACTCAAAGAGAAAGCTCAAAGGGCTTTCTATGCCATAAAAAGATCAATCAAAATTGACATCCCAATCCAAATTTGGCTCAAACTTTTCAAATCAATAATTAAACCAATTGTTTCATATGGCAGTGAAGTGTGGGGTCCTTCTATCAAATTAGATTTTTTAAATTGGGAAAAACATCCAATTGAAACTCTACATTTAGATTTCTGTAAACGAATACTCAAAGTCCAAAGAAAAACACCAAACAACGGATGCAGGGCAGAATTAGGCCAATATCCTCTCCTCCTAAACATCCAAAAAAGAGCCATCAAATTCTGGGAACACCTAAAAACAAGAGACCCCAACACATACCATTACAAAGCCCTAAAACACCAAGAGCTGAACGTAACGAGGAGTCCCCTGTGTCAGCTGGTGCTTAGACTGACTGAGCTCTCTCCTGCAGAGATCAGCTCACCTCAGCACACACACACACACACTCACACACATTCGGCCCGCACAAATTATCACCACAGAACAAGACAAGTACATCACCCATTGGACAAACACCATTAAAAACCAACACAAACTGGAATGTTATTCGGCACTAAATCGAGAGTACACTGTTGCGAACTACCTGAGCACAGTGAGTGATGTAAGACTCAGGAAAACACTGACGATGTACAGACTCAGCGAGCACAGCCTGGCTGTAGAGACGGGCCGGCGCAGACAGACCTGGCTCTCCCGTGAGGACAGACTCTGCTCGCACTGCATCCTGGGAGTGACGGAGACCAAGCTGCACTTCCTCACAGAATGCCCAAAATATAAACATATCAGAGACCACTATTACCCCAAAATTAATAAAATATTTCCCCAATTTAACACCTGTAATCCAACCCAAAAACTCAGTTTCATCCTTGGCGAAGAAGCCAAATGCTCAAATATAGCTGCAAAATTTGTAGCATCCTGCCATATCCTGAGGGACGACCAGAAACCAGCAAACATCCAATAAACACACACTCACTCACAGCCTAAGACCTACACACATGTATATAATGTTCAATATCGTTTGTTTTTTGTATAGATGATTTCTAAATCCTTTTTATTTTATTTATTAATCTTTGTTTATTTTATTATTATTGTTTTATGATATCAGTATTATTATTTTTGTGTACTAAATGTTCTAAATCATTTTCTATGTTGTTTTGATGCTTTGGCAATACAAAATGTATTTTTTTGAAGAGAGCCAGAGCATAAAAGAGAAAGAGCAATCTTCAGTTACAATCTTCTTCTATCCTTTCCCTGACCATGTGACTAAAACCCAACTGTGAGACATTCAAGCTGACCAATCAGATAATTACAACTTCCCCCATTGTACTAAAAGTGTGACAATTCATAGACCCCCGAAGTGCACACATCTCAGCCTGCAGGCCTCGATCACTATCAGCCCAAATGGTCCTTTTGGAAGAAAGAGGGGGTGGAAAACAGTCAAGCAAATGTCTTGGAAAGCAAATGTTCATTTCAAATTTCTTGGATTATTTTCAATCCTGCATTTTAGAGAAAGATGTCAATGTGTAATTAAGAAAGCACACAGAAACAGTGATATTACAAGACTTTACTCAGATATTTGAATTTGAAATATGAATTACGAACATATAGTAAACACGAGCAGAACATCATGACCACCTGTCTTATATGCTGTTGCTTCTCCATGTGCTGCCAAAACAGTGCCGGTCCACAGAGGCATGAGCTACACGAGTCCTGAAGGTGAACACCTTGATCTCTTAATCCAGTTCTCTTCATCCAGTTCCTCAAACCATTCCTGAACAATGTGTGCAGTGTGGCAGTGTGCATTATCCTGCTGAAAGAGCCAATCCACCAGTGAACATCATTGTCATGAAGGGCTGTACCTGGGGCCGGTTTCACAAAGCTGTTTTAGGCCGGTCTATAGTGTTAGACAAGACTAAAGTTTGCTCATAGACTAGTCTAATGCAAGTTAGACTGTTTCACAAAAATAAAGATTGACTTAATTTAGACCAAAAAAAATTAGACACCTTAACCCAGGCTAACTCAGGTCTAAGACTCTGTTACCTTGGCAACCAGTAGTAACAATCAGTTACATTACAAACAGCCATGGTTTTCTTATGACGTTATAGAGAGAGCTATGAGAAGGGAAAGGGTTTTTGGATATTTCCTCTTAAATATTTATTTTTTGGCATATTGTACAATGTTTTTGTATCTTTTCTGTACGTCTTTAACGCTCCGCTCAACGGTCGGATTAACGCTGTTAACTGTCGTAGCAATCTTTTTCCAAATTAAACATTTCTTCTTGTTACTACATTCTCCGCTAAATTTCCCAAGTAAAATGTCCTTGTAACTGTTATACTCCTCCAACAAACACATGTTTTCCGCTGGGGTAAACTGCACTGAGCGGTTGAATGCGCTTACTCGATCCGCCATGTTTTTTGTTTTTGGAAAGTGTCTTATTTTACCCAGAATGCATTGCAGTGTAGTCCTACTTAAAGGGATAGTTCACCCAAAAATGAAAATTCTGTCAGTAATTGACCGTTCGCAAAAGCCACGCCCCCTAGTTATTGTTACTACGCCCGTCAAACAAATGGTCAAACATGACCAGCGCCACAGATTGCCATGACGAAAAGAGGTATACCTGTGCGTGTCAGTGACCTTTTTTGGAGAAATACCTCCGCGATATCCTCCAGATCGAGGCAAAAGGGGTTACAGTATGCAGTGGAGGGATATATTAAACATATAAAAATACGCAATGAAGGAGACACGACTACTATCGAGGCTAATGGTTATACCGGTCTCAAGCGAAATCTGAGAAACCCCATGACCTGTACCTCAAATGCAACCAGCACAGCCTTGAAGAAGATTTTATAAGCTGGTTCAGTGGCCAATTGTTTGGAGTTAGAAATATATAACTCGCACTGCATATTTAGTAATTTTGCCTCAGATACAGGATTATACATTCGCTTTAACAAGCAGGTTGTTCATTACCACGGCAACCGCTTGCGTGTCATGCTGAATGCGATTTTCGTGTTTAAAAAGTAACTATACATAAGAGACGGAAAGATGCAGAAAACCATACATTATTTAAGGTTATTTCTATTCGTTACGATATTGATATATGAACTGATGTTGTCAAGTAAGCTTCATGCTTTCCCCGTTGTGAACGTGCACTCCTCTAAACTGTAACGTTATCCTACGGGTGCTGCACTGCTCTAGTTGACTGCTGCTCATTTCCCCCCGAAAATATCATGTTAACAACAACCCTTTAAACGTAATTCCTTTGTGGATCCTCTTGATCTGCTTTTTCCATGTTTCTTTGACTAATCTCAGTGTCTCAGTCTTACGCACGCTGTACGCGAGTTAACCATGTTCGACACATTAACTGGGAGTGGGGCCGTCCACCGCCAGTGTTTATATGATGCAAAGAGTCGCTGACACGAGAGACTGGTTTAGTCAAGCCTTTAATGGCGGACGAGGATAATACAACACACACACAACACGCGCACCCACGCGCATGCGCAGCCCGGGTCAGCATTAACGTTCAACATCACAGAACACGTCACGATCCACGTTACACTCCACATACTGGCGCCACCCGTTTTCCTCCGGATTCTACGTCCCCTTTTCCGGCTTGAGAAACACACAAACAGGGAAACAAAAAGGAGGTATATGACAACACAAGATAACCATTTGAGCGGTGCCAACAGCACAGAAGACCTCACGGAGCTGCATAGAACACTACTGCAACGTCTCAAACAAAATACTTTTAAGCCAAAATAAGGATACAGGCGAAGGCAGCCCATCTACTGAAGCTCATAATCTTTCAACTTGTCAGGGGGCCGACGGAGACGAGCAGACCGCCGTGGGACCTGCACCGGGACAGTTGATGGAGAGGCCAACTCGTGACATGGAATCTCCACCAAACAAGACGGGGACAAATGTCTATCCTCCTGGTGTCCGCTGCCATCAGACCCTGGGGGTGAAGCAGGCTCCGCTATCGCCAAGGGGATATCTGGAACACTTGAGGGAGCGCTAATTGGCACTCCGCCCTCCTCTTCACACTCCTCCTCACTCTCAGATGCTGCACCGTCTTCACGATGACCTAGGACACTTGGGAAAGAGTCAACTTTATAACAATCAGATAAGCGGACCCTATAAGAAGCACGCCGCAGCTGGGAACCCGTAAACTTGCGGATGTTGCACCAAATACCGTCGGATCTAAGCACGAGATATCGGCTTCGAGCTCGGGACTTATTGCGGTCACTATAAAGGTAAACAAGGTCGCCCGGGCTAATATCTGGTCTGGGTGCGCCCCGACTTCGTGGTGTTTTTGCCTTAACACTGTGGGGGTGGTTAGCGAGGCGTTGTGCATGCTGCATCGAAATCAGTTCCCGGTCACACACTGGTAATTGCTCGAGAGAGAACTGATCACGCTGCAACAACATTTCGCGAGCGGACATGCCACGTGACCGGACACGGCTATTTAACTGGGCGACAGCTACTGATAACAGCACGGGGGTGACGACCCCGCAGTGAGGTTCTAGACGCAAAATCTCGCCCTGTAGCTCTTGTATAGCCTTTTCCGCCACTGGATTTTTGTTGATATTTTTAGCATCGCCTACCTCAATGGCCAACCTGTGTTGAGCAAGCACTGCATCCTTGGCCAGTGCTGAGAAACCTGGCGCTGGGTCCGTTCTAATTACGGCAAAGGGGCCATCGAGAGGACGAAGGCTAATACACGTACGAATGATACCCTCCCGCAATGTTTCCTTCCGTTCGTCATCAATCAACAATGCGACTGTGAAGGATGTCACACACTCACGAACGACTAGGATGAGCTGACGTTCACGTTTAAGCACGTCAGCTGCAAAGGTAGACCCGACCGTCTCAGGTGGGTCGCAGCTGGACTGCTCCACCGCGAACACTGGGGACTGTGCCAATGAAGCACATTGGTGACAACCCTTACTGGTAAGCTGGACAGCCGACTCCAAATCCAGGGCATAGAAGTACCGGCCGATGACAAGTCTCAACTGGTGTGCCGAGGGGTGATCTAACCTAATATGCAATGACGTAAGCAAACCATGCAACACTGACCTAGGAACGACGATGCACTCAGTGGTGGTCGACAGTGGTGTGTTACGGCGTACGACTAAAAGCCCATCTCTTGCCAGGGTAACAGTATTCAAATAACGTTTTACATCTTTAACATTAGTAACCCTCTTGGAAGGGCGCGTACCCTGCCGAAGATGCGCGAGCACCCTACGAAGGTCCGGACACTCTGCCTGAATGGACACCCACGAGGCTCTATTGGCAAAGGGTATTTTTTGAGCTCCGCGCAAGATGTCAGTGACGTCAGTACGGCATACCACAGAGACCATAGATTCACGGACGAAGCTACAAACCTGACATGCAGGACTATCACATTGAGCAGCATTACGACTAGCATAATCTGATGGGAGAATGGCAGCCCCGGCGACATGGCGAACAGAGACCTGGAAGCGGCTTGCAGTGGACAAGAAAGTGGTAACTCGCGGGCTTGCAGAGAATTCGCCCCTGCACAGCTTTTCAAAGGCCTGCACGCATGGTTTACTGTCAGTGAGCACACATGCCTTCTGTGATGACTGAATAATGTATGGGCTGCAATGTTTGAGGGAAGCAGCTATGGCCAGGGCCTCAATCTCGCACGGAAGCCAATTAATCTGATTTTTACGAAGTTTAGCGCTAAAATATCCAGCGATCAGCAGCTTTTCCCCCCGTGTAACATACATTGTCGCGCCTAACCCTGGATCCCTGAGAGCACCATCAGTGACAATCCAAAGCTGATCATCAGGTCGCGGTATCGTCACAGCGCAACTGGTGGATAACGCCTGCTGAGCCTTATGAAAACACTGGAGAAGCTCATCTGACCACACAATCGCAGCCGTCGACTCACCACCAGCAACAACATTGTCGAAGGGAGCAAGGATCGCCGCACAACCTTTAAGAACACGTGCCAGGACTTTATACGCACCGATGAAGGACCGTAGGCCACGAACAGTCGCGGGGGGGGCACACGAAGCCAATGTTGCAATACGGTGTGAACTAGCGCGAATAGTACCCTGATTCCACACCCACCCCAATATATCGGTCTGGACCGGGGCAACGACAGTTTTACTGGGAGCTAAGCACAGATTGCATGCCTGGAGAGCCACTAAGACCTTTTTCCACACTGCAAGAAGGCCTTCAAGAGTGTCAGCCCCACAATACAGGTCATCAGCAACCTTAGCCACCTGTCCCTGTTGAAGGAGATCGCCAAGTACCCGACAGGTCAGTTCTTCTAACGCAGTTTCTGAACCAGGCATGCCCATGGCACATCTGGCATACACACGGACTCCCTTAAATGGCGTGACGACCCCGCAATACTTCATAGAGGCTTTGGACAGTGGAATTTGGTAGAACGCCTTGGTGAGGTCAGTGCCGATAATATACCTCCACTGAGCAATCTGACGCAACGTGGCGTCCACGTTTGGCATAAGTGACGGCTGGGGTTTGCTGTAACGACCCACGTCTGCGAAAGCTGTAACAAGACGAAACCCCCCATTAGGTTTTTTGATAAGAAATGATGGGTTGACATATTCAACATCGACGTCAATGTCTTCAGGCTTTTGGAAAACGCCTAGTGATTCTAGCTCGTCGAATTGAGCCTGCAGTTCCTGTAACTGGCCCCTAGAGTACTGCGGAACTCTTCCCTTCCGTTGCGGTGGTTGGACAGGTCCCATGTTTACCCTCGCCTGGAAGGGGCCAGCAGCGCCATTATAGCCCCCAAACTGCGGACTGAAGACCTCATCAAATGCCCTATGAATGTCATGAAATTTGTCTCTGATGTCTGCCGACATAATACCATTGGGGTCTAATGAGATAAGGTCAGAGAATAGTGTTAAATTTGGCGAACTGGACTTGCGAACAGGGGCCTGAGGAGTTTCCATTGGGGCTTGTTCGGTTAGGGACCCCGGTACGTAGGTCATGCGAACACGGCATACATGGTCATGTTTCTTAATTCCCTGCGGTACGTCAGTCAAATTGGGAATCCTGATTTTTCCAGACACCCCTACGACCAACGATGGAGCAAACCAGTGTGCACGGCCCTCATGTGGCTCGACGGCAAGCTTGTCGCTAATGTTAGCTAGTTCTGCTGGAAGCTCAAGTTCGACAAAATCCCCCGGCCATACAGTATGTGATGAGGTGGCACGAAGTACGTGTGCTCGCCGAATGGCATGTCTGTCTCCATACGTTTGACTGGCACCATACTCGTATGTGTCAGACCCCACACAGACCTGGTGTCGAGCAGGGCGGATGGAGATGTCATTACATTCCATAAAGGGGATGCCAGCGAGAATGTCAGAATCCAGGTTTTCTACCACAAGTCCGTCGAAAAAGAGCTTGTGGCCATCTCTCTGAAAGTATGTGCGTATCTCCCCCACTACCTTCAATGGTGAGGAACCATCTGCCTGACGAGCTGACTGCGTACTACTGGAGACTTTAAGGCCCAGTCTGCTGGCACATGCTGCCCTTATCATGTTTCCTGTTGCACCACTGTCAATGGTCAGCCTAATGGGGGAGTGGCCATGGAAAGCTTCGATGCATGGTGACTGCATGATATGAACGCGCTGTACCGCCTTACGGTTGGATGCACTGTCCTCGTTGTCGTCCTCAGTCTCGCCGTCGGAGTGACTCAGTGAGCCAGCAACTTGCCGCGCCTTAGCAATGAAAGCTCTGTCAGGAGAGGGCAGAAAGGGGCACTTACTGAGAAAGTGATTGTCTGGTCTGCGAGCCTCTTTACAAAGTGGGCAGGATTTCTTTTGTCGACCCAGTGAAGCCAGCTTCTGTCTTGGGGGGTTAGACACAGCCAAGCGCATTGCTCTAGCATCCTCTGATGATTGCAGCTCGTCTAGTAATGAGCACAGGGCTTGAGATATCTCTGGTTTAATGGACGCCAAAGTGCGTGAACGCAACTCTGTGCCATACCTCTGCTTTACAAGCTTCGGCAACTCGCTGTGTATAAGACGAAGCCAAGTGAGAACAACAAAGTTTTCTATCGTGGGGGAGAGCTCCTCATCCTCCGCAATGGGTTCACCTCCGTGAGTAATGCCAGAGTCTCTGCGTAGTAAATTATCCTCAACAAAAGCCATTAATCTCTGGTACAAATCCTCTGGTCCTTCATTAGACTCTAGTTTAATAGCAGAAAAATCAATAAAATGTGCACCGGTCGACTGGAATCCATAATGTAGCCTAATTGTCTGCCATATGCTATCAATGCATGTAGAGCTCTTAACAACAGTATTTCGGGAAATAACTGGGCAGTAGTTAGCGATCTGCCCCAGCATGAGCTCAAGCATGCTGACCTTTTGTTGGCGCGTGCGCCGTTGCGCCGCGGGAACATCTGCGTCATCATCGGTGAAACCTCTGAATGGGGAAGCCCTCGTCTTCTTTTCCCAGCGCGCGCCGTCAACTAGAAATGGAGCGAACTCTGTGTCCAGAGATAAAGTGTAGACGAGGTTTTGACGCCAGTTCTCAAATGAATTTACAGTCTCAACTTTTGTGAGGCACCATTGTTTCGGTGCTCTGTGTGTATTCGCCATGGCTTAAGTCTCGTGTTACACCAGCAACGATAATCCACAACGCGACTCGTTTATGCGCGTCAATAGTGTGAAATGATCTCACATGAACTCACCAGGCTGCTTGGGGAGTGAGTACGGTAAAGCTGCCACCACGCCAGTGTTTATATGATGCAAAGAGTCGCTGACACGAGAGACTGGTTTAGTCAAGCCTTTAATGGCGGACGAGGATAATACAACACACACACAACACGCGCACCCACGCGCATGCGCAGCCCGGGTCAGCATTAACGTTCAACATCACAGAACACGTCACGATCCACGTTACACTCCACATACTGGCGCACACTGTTTTATCCTTTGTAGGCACTGCTCACGTTGTGTTTTCGGCTCTTGAAACGGAAAGAACACAACTCCTCCAGACAATCTCTCGGGGTACCTAGTGTCCGATTTACAAACGCCGTGGGCGCACCGCTTCACCATCTTGCTTGGAGTCAATGTTTGACGGACCTGCTCACATAGTAACGGTTGCTATGATGTGTGATTAGACAATGGCCGTTTTGGGGGAGGGGCCGGCGAACGGTCAATTACTCACCCTCATGTTGTTCCAACCCCGTAAGACCTTCGTTCATCTTCGGAACACGAATTAAGATATTTTTGATTAAATCTGAGAGCTGGATCACTCCTCCATAGGCTTCTTCAGGGATTGAACTTGCCGGCCTCGAAAAGTTATTAAAGACATCGTTAAAATAGTCCAAGTGACTACAGTGGCTCAATCTTAAGTTTATCAAGCGTCGAGAATACTTTTTGTTCGCAAAAACAAACAAAAATAACGACTTCATTTCAACTATTCATTTCCTTCTCTGTTGGCCTCTAGTCAGTTAACGTAGTGTGATAGCGTAGAGCTACGTCACACGTAGGCTCACTATTGGTCGACGCTGGTCATGTGTGTGATGCGTGTGACGCACAACAACAGAAGCTTACGCTATCACACTAGTGAACTGACTCGAGGCCCACAGAGAAGGAAATGAATAGTTGAAATAAAGTCGTTTTTTTTGTTTTTTTTTGCGAACAAAAAGTATTCTCGTCGTTTGATAAACTTAAGATTGAGCCACTGTAGTCACTTGGACTATTTTAACGATGTCTTTAATAACTTTTCGGGGCCGGCAAGTTCAATCCCTGAAGAAGCCTATGGAGGAGTGATCCAGCTCTCAGATTTAATAAAAAATATCTTAATTCGTGTTCCGAAGATGAACGAAGGTCTTACGGGGTTGGAACAACATGAGGGTGAGTAAATACTGACAGAATTTTCATGTTTGGGTGAACTATCCCTTTAAGATCATAGATATTATATAGAGACTAGGCTATATGATGTCTATGCTTAAGATAGTCAAAGTCTTAAGTGCTTTGTGCAACGGTCTGATTTAGATGTCTATCTGAAGTCTGACTAAGCCATAGTCAAAGTCTATCTTTGTGAAACCGGCCCCTGGTCTGCAACAATATTTAACTAACTAACTAACTAATTAACTAAGCCATGTACTGTCTGTCCAAGAGTCACATGACATCAGACCATTTGAGGTCACTAGAACACCTCCGTTATTTCAATATTCAGTGTTAGCATTTGCCTATTTCAGCGAGCACAGGTGTGTAAAGCCTGAATCAACGTCAATCGGCCCACAGAGAACGGTTACTTACTTCATGATCCCACACAAACACAAATACATATACATATTCCTTCATATTGTAATTTATTCTGGTGCTGCGGCCGTGGCAGATGTCATTTGACGCGTGTGGAGTTTAATTCAAGCGTTATGGCATTACCTACACAGCAGCCAGGCGGAAATCTCCTTCAGACTGACTCTTCACTAATGGAAATGGATTACTAATTTAGACAATAATTCTCACCATAAATTATACTCTTTTGGTCCATTTTATTTAAAGTCAGTGGTGTGAATCACAACTGTGAAAATAATCTATTCAAACCGTATATGGAAAATGATAGTCAGTTTGTTAAACAGACAGTCTGACTGCAAGATATTTCAAGATAGGATTGTGCGGACTCAACTTACAGAAAACATCCTACGTTTGGATCTGTGATAAATACCGAAATGGCAGGAAATCAATTTTTGTCAACTGATTCTGGAGTGATTTGGTTCATAACATTGAAAATGTTTGGGGTTGGGCTTTTTGAAAGAAGTCTCATACTCAGTAAAGCTGCATTTATTTGATAAAAACAAAAACCCAGTAATATTGTGAAATATTATTGCAATTTAAAATAACTCTTTTCTATGTGAATATATGTTAAACTGTAATTTATTCCTGTGCTCAAAGCTGAATTTTCAGCATCATTACGCCAATCTTCAGTGTCACATGATCCTTCAGAAATCATTCTAATATGATGATTTACTAATCAAGAAACATTTATGACTTTTATTATTAATGTTGAAAACATTGTGCTGCTTCAGATTGTTGTGGAAACTGGGATACATTTTTATAAGGATTCTTTAATGAATAGAAAGTTCAAAAGCATTTATTTGAATTTCTTTTCTTTTCATTTTTTTTTTGTTGCAATAATGCAATTTTATCTTGCTCGATAAAAGTATTAGTTTATTAAATATAAGCAACTCAAATAAATAGTACTGACCCCATATCTCTGGAATACAGTTGTCTGAAGAATTTGTATTTTTACAATGACAACTCTTAGTTTACCATGACAAAAACGAGGGATAATAAACAGCAAAAGGTCACACAATCTAAAAGCGTGGCTCATCATCACGCTTCATGGGTTTTTATGAGTGCGACCATTCCATGGTTGCCAGTGGAAAGAACGGGAGATAATTGAATGGGATTTGATGGAAAACGAAGGTTCTGCAGCTGACAGACCGATCGTGACTGACCTGAAACCTCAGAAACACACAACCTGCTGATGCTAATGAACGAGGACGTGATCGGAGACATTCAGGGCTATGGAAATCTCCTCTGGAGCTTTATGCATGTACAGCAATTAAAAGATGTCTGTAAATGTGAAGCGGGGCCGCCACGGGACCCCTGAGGTCTGCGTTCCTCTCGAAACTCATCAGCGTGATTGAGACTGACCTGGAGGGCTGCGGGTCTTCAAGTCAACTGTCACTCTAGATATTACACACAGAAGCCCTGCTTTATCAAGGTCATGTGCACAAAAACACAACGCACTTCTTATAATTATTCTCAAAATATGCAGCACTGTCCAGACTAGGGGACACAATAATCATGTTCTTCTCTTTTTCAACAAAGGGTCAGTAAAAGGAGGTGGTTTCAGGACATAAAATGAAATAACATTATTATACCAACCAAATATTACTATATATATATATATATATATATATATATATAGTAATTTTCGGTATGATAATATAGGTTTATAAACATAAGTATGTTTATAAAATATATAAACATATATATATATATATATATATATATATATATATATATATTTGGATAACGGGGTTTAATGGTTATCTTTAATTTAGTCAACACAATTTGTGTAAAAATTTAGGAAGTCAAAAGAAATTATTTACTTGCTGAAGAAATGCACCATGATGATATGTTCAATATTATGGAATGTTCCATATTTTAATCATAATTTTCAAATATAATTTAACAAATAAAGACTGACGTTATTTCAAGTTAAATTTAGTATCGGTGAATCTCTATTTTTAATGGATCTTTTTTTTTTTTTATGAATTAAATGACTCAGAACACAGTACTAAAAGTACATTTTAATAAATTAACTTATTCATGCTCAAATCAAATACAAAAAACACAGTCATGTTCATCAACCAGTCATGTTGAGAGCGTAAGGTTTTAAGTCTAGATCAAGGATTATGAAATGTACATGGAATGCAAATATTCTTCCTGAACGTGTGTGTCTACAGTAGAAATAATTATTTCGACTCTCGTGTCGAGGTCTGGCAAGTGAAGGCAGAACATAGTCAGATCAACTGACGGAAGGAATAAAAAAACAGCCAAAAAATAAAAACAAATCACAGATTTTGAAAAATCACTGGTGACACTTTACCTGGAGAGCCATAAATATGTCATAGAAGATAAACATTCATAGCATACGCATACGTGAACAACAAACCTCTCATAGTTGAGCAGAAAGAGCAATATGAATGATGAAGTCAATGATGTCACTGTCTTTATATACGGCTCTTCAGATAAAGTGTCTCCAAACCTGACAATATCAAATTCACGTTTTACAAAAACAAAACAAAAACAGCCGTTTGTAACCGAAGCGCGATCTGTCGGACTCGAGCGGCAGACGAGACGACCATCCCATAATAATGCTGAAGTAGGCCACGCCCACTGTGCTGAGCTCCGCCCCTTCAGCTTCAGCGACCCCCGACAAAAATGGGGAGGAAGACATGCAAGATACAGGAGCGTCACCCATCAGACAGGGAAGAGAAGGGTAAGAACTGCTCCAAAAAATACTGATACATGAGTCCTTCATATTCAAGTCCAGACAAAACAACAACAGTATCGCGTTCGTTCACGCGACGCCAGTGATGCTAAAAGAGGATGTCTTCATTCTTGATGAGCGCCTCCACCACCTGCCTCTGGTAGCGGATGTCGTTCAGAGCCGTCATGGCGTCCAGATCGGGCGCACGCATCAAAGTCGGCCCGAACACGATCCCGAGGTTCTCAGCGTTCATCAGGTTATCCTTCTCGTTCTGAGTAACCCTGCACACACACACACACACACACACAATATGTGAGACAGTACAACCCATCTTAAGTTGCACAAACTCTACCGGTCATGCATTTAGATTCTGTTTAAATTACACCTGGTATTAAGATGTGTTTTGGTCGATCGGATCACAAGTGTACAACGCTAAATACAGGAGTAAACGGGTCGAAAACGTTTTGAGTTTGTCCACTCTCGACCACTTCCAGTGGAAGTAGAAAACACATTTGACTGGTGTTTTTTTGAACACACTGCTTTCGTAGTGTAAACACTCATGTGATCGAATGTGTTCAAACAGCCACAAAACACCGTCTTATCTCCGTCTACTGATCTAATGAGTAACATTATGAGAAGAGCTCTAGACAGACGGGGTTTAAAGTGACTGGAGACTCGAGTTTGGCTTGAAGATGAAAAACACATCAAACACGATGTTCTCTCACCATTCCTGATTTCTAACACACACTCACAGCGTTCGGCTGGTCTTGAGCAGAAACTAAAGCTGATGCTATCCATATGTTTTTCCGTCGTCTTTGGTCGTGTTCGTATGTAATTGCACAAGCTTATTTTGTCCATTAGATGGAAAGATCTTAAAAAACACACATTCACCCGCCCATAGACCCTCCCCTCGAAGAAATCAGGACAGAAGTGTTTTAAAGTGGACAGAAGAGACGGATTAAAACATCAGGTGAATGTGTCTCCCTCGTCTACTTGTGATGCGATCGACCAAAACACATCTTAACACCAGGTGTAAACATGACCATATCTGTGTTCCAAGGACAAAAGAAACTCATACAGATGATTGATTTTCTTTGACTTTATTATAGTTCCTCACCTTTTTAGATGTGCCATTAGATATCGCAGTGTTTCGCAGTGAGCAGGAGGAAGCAGCTTCAGCGCTTCATGAAGAGCCTCCAGACGCTCGTCTGGGTCTGTCAGCTCTGACACAAACAAGCACACGCGTCAAAAACCAGCGTTACAACACAGGATATCAAATGTGATATTATATGAGCAGCTGTGTTTTCTGTTTATTGTATTTGAGGTCTGCAATTGTTTCAATCCTGTTACCAAAAATTAGGGGGCAATTTTAAAGTTTAAAACCCTCATGTCAGCGATTATTTTCAAGGAATAGACATCAAATAAACATGAAAAGTGCATAAATAAATACAAAAATTGGTAACACTTTACAATAAGGTTCATTAGTTAACATTGAACTAACAATGAGCAATACATTTACAGCATTTATTAATCTTTGTTAATGTTAGCTAATAAAAATACAGCATGAATACATTCATGTTAGTTCACAGTGCATTAACTAATGTTAACAAATACAACCTTTGATTTTAATAATGTATTAGTAAATGTTGACTAATATTAATTAAGATTAGTAAATGCTGTAGATTTGTTCATTCTTAGTTCATGTTAACTAATGTACCTTATTGTAAAGTGTTACCCAAAAATTGCACATAAAGTCATAAAGGTTTGGGGTTGCAGAGTTGGAGTCTGTAGGACACACATTCACTGACAGAGATCTAGCGTGCGACTCACTGGCGGCCTCGATGAAGCGCGGATACGCGTCGTACGTGATGACGGGGATCGGAAGGTCCCTGAAGTACAGTTTAAGAGCGCCTGTGATGATGTTGATGTCTTCATAGATGTTGACGGAGATGTCTGCTTTCTCTCCATCTGCACACAGACACACCGAGACGTTTAGCTAACTTTCTCTTACCCTCAGGTTGTGAGGATTCTTGCGCATTGTGATGCTGCCAGTAATTTAGTGTTAAGATGCCACAAATATATGTTAAACTGTAGTTTATTCCTGTGACCAAAGCTGAATTTTCAGCATCATTACTCCAGTCTTCAGTGTCACATGATCCTTCAGAAATCATTCTAATATGATGATCTGATGATCAACAAACATTTCTGATTATTATCAATGTTGAAAACAGCTTAATATTTGTGTGAAAAAACCATAGTACTGTAATTCAGCTTTTTCATCAGAGGAATAAATTACATTTGAAATTATATTCAAATAGAAAATTGTAATAATATTCCACAATATCACAGTTTTACTGTATTTTTGATCAAGTGAATGCAGCTTTGGTGAGCAGAAGAGACTTCTTCCAAAAAACATCAAGTATTCCAAACTTTTTTTATTTTAATTTTAGATACAATTTTAGTAATTTTGGTATATGATTTTGTAAATTTTTATAAATTTTTGCAAATATATCTATTTAGCTATCATTTTTTTTTGTTTTTCTGTTTTTCATTCTTTTAGTATTTCAACTTATTTTAAAGTCACCATGAAATCAAAATTTTTTTAAATTCATGCGTTCTCATAGTCTTTAATCAAAATAACTTCCAATAGCAAACCACAAGCATCCAATCAATTCCCCACGGACAAAATCAAGCCCTGCCCACATTTGTTCTGGTTTGAGAAGCCGTTTCACTCAGATAAACGGCACAATAGAGAAGACTTATACTAGATTTTTCATCTAATATTTATAGTACATTTTATTTCAGCTTTATTTCAATTAACAAAAAGGATTTTTTATAGTTTTAGTTAAAAGTAATAACCCTGATGGGTTCTAAACAAACAAACAAACATAAATAACAACAACAGGAATCACTGTACATGTAATCACTAGAAGAATCCGAAAAGATCCTACTGGATGAACTGAAATTCCTACAGGATCTTTTTTCTTCCTACAGGATCTTTTTTAGTCCTACTGGATATTGTGTAACCTTCATCAGAATTTGTACAGATATAATGCTGCAGTAGAAACCTGTAGAGATCATATTGTGTTTTTCACTCTAGCTTGATCATATTCTCCTTTTTATAATAATAATTTATATTATGAAACCGTAATGCTTATGAATATGAACAGATGGGCAGAAATCCTCCCACAAACGTGCCACTTTAACATTTAAGCAGCTCAGACTATTTTACATTACATAAACCCACAGCTCTATATGCAAGACAAAGGGTGACCTAGAAAAAGCAGCGGTGAGCATGTGTATGCCATTCATCAGGATTACACACACAGATGTGTGTGTGTGTAGGCATGTGGGGTCGTGACGGATCAGTACTGTACACAACCAGGCGAAACGCCACTCACCTCTGTCGAACGATAACTTCACATCTTCGATTAGGTCACTGAACCCAGAGATTCGATAGAGACCCTCAGACTTCAAACCTGAGAGACAAGACAGTCGTATTACAATTAAAACGTGTATTACAGTACACACAACGCTCCATAAAAATACAATAATGGCTAAGGTAATAATGAGTAGCGCTTTTAATAGTTTTAATACATTTTGCCTGTCAAACTTAAAGATTCCTTAGTTTTAGGCCTTGTCCACACTAATGTATTTTGGTTTATTAAACGCATCTTTTTCACTCGGTCCACACTGAGACGCTTTATAGCAACCAAAACAAAGCTTTTTAAAAACACTCTCCAAAGTGGATACATTTGAAAACGCTGTTTTGGCCTTGCAGTGTGGACTGTGAAAACGAAGGTATTTGAAAACGATGATGTAAGTTCAGTCATGACGCATATTGAACCCATAGATATTCATGTTAATACCGGTATTGTGCCTGTTATGCGCTATTCACTTTCACAATGTTGCTAAAACATGTAAATTTGTACACTCTTCATATCACAGTCCTGCAAAGATGAGAAAATTCACTCGCTTTTGCTGTCCTGCGGCAAAACATGAGAGTTGCTAGTGTGGACGGAGAGCTTTTTTTTTAAACGCAGTTTTCAAATGTATCCGGATTAATGTAGACGAGCCTTAGAGAAGCACAATCCTTAAACATGACCCATGATTTTAAAAAAAATTATAATAATAAAAATAACCACAAAAAAAATACACATCAAATAGTAAAAACAAAAGCCAAAGCAAACCAAACAAAAAAACAAACCATATATAACATTATATACTGTAAGCCACTGGCTGTAACACTGGATATCGGTACAGCTAAACTGTATTCGAGAAGCACAATATAAAAAACAACACAGAACACAAAATATTTATAACAAAACATAAGCAATCCCACTTTATATTAAGTGTCTTTAACTAGTAGTTAATCATTTGATACAATGCACTTATTGTGTACGTACTTGGTTACATTGTACTTATATTTAAACAATACCTGCATGTAATTACAGCTGTAACTTTAAAAATGTAAATTCTCTCATCATTTACTCAACCTCAAGTTGTTTCAAACCTGTATGAGTTTCATTCTTCTCCTGAACACAAAATAAGATATTTTGAAGAATGTCGGTAATCAAACAGTTGATGGACCCATTGACTATCATAGTGTTTTTTTTCCTACTATAGAAGTCAATGGGTCCATCAACTGTCTGGTGACCCATATTATTTACAATATCATATTTTGTGTTCAGCAGAAGAAAGAAACTCATACAGGTTTGAAACAACTTGAGGTTGAGTAAATTATGACAATTTTAATCTTTAAGTGAGCTATTCCTTTAATTACATCTATAATGAGACCGTTAAACCGACACACACACACACACCACACCTGTGCTGACCTCACTTGTATCAGCTCAAGTGCTGTACAATACAACATCAACACAAGGAATACACTGAATCTAACCATTATTATTTGAATGCAAGTACATACTAGTTAAAGACACATAGTATAAAGTGTCATAATGGGAATTGTTGTAAGAAGTGTGATATCCTTCACGTGTGTTCAGTACAGATGAACGTGTCTGATCACCTCGGGACTCGATCTCTCGTATGCACATGTCCACCACCATGGGTCGTTTAGTGTTGTGAGCCTTGACCAGCGTGGTGAGGTCACAGCTGTACACCTTCTTCACGTGCTTCAGGTCCGGCTTGCAGTCGTTCGGCACCATCTTAGAGCACTGCTTATGGACATTCAACCCGCAATCTGAGCAACACAAAGATATAAAACACACATTTACTACATTGCTCCGGCCTAAACAATACAAGGTCAATAAATCAGCAAATAAAGCGATCAATCCAGCGTGCTGAAATGACTGAATACGTGTCTGGTGTGTGCAGTTTCACGCTGATACTATTGATCCTGAAGTTGATATGCTGTAGTTAAATTAGACCCCGTTCGTTTTGTACCCAGAATGCTGAGCTTTCATTCTGTTTAATCAGTGACCTCTCTTGACCCCTGATCAGTGATGTCAGCCGCTCTGATTGGCTGACGGGGATTTCAATGGTGTCACCTTGGCCGATGACAGAACATGCCAGGACTGCAAATGGTGCCTTATAAAATATGCATGAGCAATTTCAGGCGCCTAACAGCTTCATAAGCCCCAAAAATAAATCTCTGAGAACCTGGAGGAGTGAAGTGTGTGTTACTGAAGAGCTAATTGAAGAGATAGTCAAGCCAAAAAAATTTAAATACTATCATTATTATTATTATTCACCCTCATGTTGTTCCAAACCTGTATGACTATCTTTCTTTTGTGGAAGATATCTGAAGAATGCTGGTAACCAGACAATTTTGGTGAATATTGATTTCCACAAAAGATATTCCTCAAAACATTTTCTTTATGTTCCACAAAAGAAAGTAAAGCAGGTTTGAAACAAAATGAGGGTGAATAAATGATGACAGAATTAAAATTTTCCATTTAAGCTTTCCATTTAAGTTATTTTCCACTTTATTTTAAGGTGTTATTGTTATAGTGTAATTATATATTTAAGTACTGAGTAATAATAATAATAATAATCTACATGTACTTACTATAGGATTATGGTCAGGATTAGGGGTTGGTTGAGGGTTAGTTGCATGTAATTATGTTTAATTTACTGTTATTAGTACATGTAACAAGGCACACTGTAATATGAGCTTCACTTCACGAATGAGCCCGAATTACAAAAATAACTATTTTCTCAAACATTCCCTCTGTCTTCCATTGGTGGGACAAACAGATAGTCCCGTCCCCCAACTCATGCTATTGGTTGAGCCAATGTTATGTCAGGCCTCTCAAACAAACTTCCGGGAAATGAACTTAAGAAATTTTAACAATAAAAAATATATATTATTAATAATAAAAATCACATATCAGCGTTGACTTGGTTCTTGTAAACAGCAAACACTAACCAACCCCCTCAACTGCACCCATGCAACCAGTGCAGACAGACTCCAGCGCTCACACGCCATATGCAAATGTAGCCAAATTAGCTGATTAATATATAATGTGGCCTCCTAAATGGGCCAGCAGCTTCAAAGCAAGTACCAGAGAGACATGGATGAAGACAGAAAAAAGAGGAAGACTGGGAACGCTGGAAAACAGAGACAAGAAGCAGCTGAAAGAGAGAGCTCAGGGCAGACGAGTTCAGTGTGAGAGACACTCAAAACAACATGACCTGGAGGGGAGGGAGAGGGAGGGAGGGAGAGGGAGAGGGAGAGGGAGAGGGAGGGAGGGAGAGGGAGAGGGAGAGGGAGAGGGAGAGGGAGAGGGAGAGGGAGAGGAGAGAGAGAGAGAGAGAGAGAGAGAGAGAGAGAGAGAGAGAGAGAGAAGAGAGAGAGAGAGAGAGAGAGAGAGAGAGAGAGAGAGAGAGAGAGAGAGAGAGAGAGAGAGAGAGAGAGAGAGAGAGAGAGTGTCCTGCGGGCGACACCAGACCTCATTTCCGCAGTAAATGGGTCAAACGCACTGCTTTCTGATTAGGGATGCACGATATACCGGACACCATATTGGTATCGGCCAATATTTGTTCATTTTTAATGTTATTGTTTATTGCTACAATAAGACAATTTGGCCAATATATTAAAGCCGACAAATAATGTATAATTTCCTTCAGCTGAGACTCTTCAGATGCGCACTGTTTGCGATGATGGTTTTAAATAGTTTGAAATATGATTGGAATCATTTCAAAAAGGAAAATACAGTTCAGGGCAACATGTGCAGCTCAAGTCTGTCATACAGGCTACAAACAATTATAATGAGGACATTATAATAGTGTGCTTGGGACATGGCTTTTACTGGTGAGACTTTTGTTTTTGTAATCAGTCTTTCAAAAGGTTTTTTTTTTTATTTGGATTTAGATTTATCGGCAAATATATCGTTTTTCAAAATATAGAATTATCGGTTATTGTATCGGCCAAAATTTTCATATCGGCGCATCCCTATTAAGGACGATGAAAAGTAAAAACCTGTATTAAAATGCATGTGCCATGTTCTTAGAAATATAATCTTTGTATTCACGTTAATTTAATATATTTCTGAAAAAAAGAAAAAATGATTTAATGACTGATGTGTACTGCACTTTTTTTCAATAAAGGTAAAAGCTTTTCTTTTCTTTTACAAACGATCATGAGTATAAAGTTATGATGCCATAAAAGTCAAATTATGTGATATTTTCTAGAAAATTCGAAAAATCTCTCTACGGCATTGTTTCCGACAACAAACGGTTCACTGCATGTTAGTTAAACCACACTGGCGATTGGTGGACAATTTTATTTTTAAAAAATATTATTTTTGAACTGCTTTTTTAAAAAAACTCAAAAAAAAAAAAATATTGCCAAACTATAGTCTTTTCAGCTGTCTTTCATTATGATCAGAGTACGGTTACACCAAACAGCTGAACACATGGAAGATAAAGAATTCAAGTCGTTGTCTGAAAGAACCTTTTTTAAACAAATAAACAAGTCAGGATGTAAAAACTGAACATCATATAATCCCCAAAATATAATCTATAGCTGGCGTCCGGATTAATTTTTTTTAACCTCAAAACAATGTGGCAAATTCTTCTTCTTTTGACTCCTAGAATTAGAAAGTAGTCTAATCTAAATCATTGCACGCAAATACACACTTAAAAATAATGTTCTTACATCT
This sequence comes from Gila orcuttii, assembly GCA_026230005.1. Classification (NCBI taxonomy): domain Eukaryota; kingdom Metazoa; phylum Chordata; class Actinopteri; order Cypriniformes; family Leuciscidae; genus Gila; species Gila orcuttii. The sequence goes on along the minus strand of JAPDVR010000007.1, from coordinate 12,097,043 downwards.
TTTAACAGATCTTAAAAGAACCATTATTTTCTTAGCGTGGAGAATATTTGCGATGGCAATATTTTAAAGAGTGTATACTGAGTGTAAAGATTGTGTAGCGTGTGATTAAAAGCGGCCCCTTGAGCGCCTCTGTCGTCGTGAGACTTCATCCATGCAGAACTGTAATTATTTCTGAAAAAGAAGAGCGAGGTTTATGATAAGCGGAGGAGACAGGCGCTAATAGAGGGCACATCTCTAATGCGTTCAGTGTGTGAGCCGAGGCCCGTACACAACAAACACACCTCTGCACGGCCTTGCGCTATTGGGACAGATCAGATATAATAGATTTTCATTGTTAGCGTTATTAGATGAAAAAAGGGGGGTTTATTTGAAGCCAGTATATAAAATGCATTATACATCACTATTATTAGTTTTAGTTCATATTCTGAATTAGATTTTTTTTTTAAAGATTTTAGATAAAAGTTTTAGAAATGTAGTGGTTTGCTTGTCATCCCCCCCCCCCCCCAAGTTAAAAAAAAAAGTTTAGTTTTTTGTTTTTGTCATTTTTCCAAGATTTTAAAAAAATGTCTACATAATTTTTAGTATAGTTCTATATATACGTTTTAGTTAAAAATGAAACTGAAATATATTTTTCAGCGGGGCTCATTTGCATATTCATAGAACCGCATACACAAAATGAGGCAAAGAGTGTAGTGACATTCAAGCTATTTTGAGGCATGAAGCATTTTTTTTCAAGGAAAAAAAAACATTTAAATCTGTAATTTTGGTGATCAAATATGAGTTTTAAGGGATAAAATGGTTGACTACAAGTTTTAGTTAATGATAACCTTGCAAAATGCATTATAATGCATTCACAATGTCTGAGAAAGCACATAATAATCTACTGTAAATGATTCTGTTCCATCAAATTATTAGAAAATGAATGGACACCCAAGGAGAAATTGCAACATCTGCACATTAATTTCAATAATTCAATGGACCAGAGTCAATTACTTTGCTTAAGCCACAGTTACAATATAGAAATGCATTTTAATGCATTTATCTCATGGGATTTTCAGGTTTTATTATGTAAAAATGCAACTGGGGTTACAATAATTTATGAAAAATAAATGCATATTATAAAGCACTATGAACATAATGCATTAAGAACATGCATAACTTAAAGTCAGTTGTAACCCAGAGGTGTTATAAAGCAAATATCTTGGGCTTTATTCAGGTGTTTTCTCTTTCTGTGAGAGTGTTCCAGTATGCTGAAATTCACACACTGTGTGACCCAGTGCTGCTACGAGCCCTGAATTTCAATGTGTGTGTGTGTGTGTGTGTGTGTGTGTGTAAAGAGCTCTCAGCCCCTCTTCTCATTATAAAGACATGCCAGCTTTGTTTTCAGCCTCTGCCATGATGGCCTGGGCTGAGGGGTGTGTGTGTGTGTGTGTGT